>JWZT01004473.1:64350-74991 GCA_000827895.1 Thelohanellus kitauei
TATTCTAAATATGAATTTAAATTTTATAAAATAATACCAAATAACATTGTGGATTATTAATTTTTATCTATTCTAATTATTTTTTGACACTAAATAAATTGAAAGGTCAAACATTTTATTTAAATAATTTTCGTTTAATTTTTGACAAAAAGCGTTCATGATAAAGATCTGTGTGATTTTATTACAATCTGTGATTATCGATCGAAGTAATACGACTTGAAACAATTTTTATTCTCCTCTAAAAATCTAGCTGGTTCAATGCATGATATGTGGTTTTGATACTATGCTTAAACCATAAATACAGTCACTTACCTGGATTGATTAATGATGAATTTTTTGATAAAAATAAATTTTAATATCCATTTTACAGCTTGAATAAGATTAAAAAAAATTTCAGCAGGATATTTCTACGTTTTAATAGTTTTTTGTTTTCAGGCCATAATGTAATTTTTTATTTATTTCTATGACACATTATTTAGAATATAACTAACGAAATTAGTGTGAGCGAAATTCAACGAAAGTGTTATATACATAAATGAAATTATTAATTGCAAATTTATTGCAAATATGTTTACATTGAAAGTGAATAACATTTAATAAATTCTAATAGAGTCTTCCAATATCTTCCCGATTTCTATATGGTAAATTATGTGGTTGTAACTGTGAACTATTACTTTTATAGCGTACGAAATGATATTCGATATTCCTCGTTTATCATTAAAATACAATCATGAGTTATTGATGGTTCAGTATTTTATTTGTAGTAAGTTATATCCAGAATCCAACTTCATACAACGTATAAAGCGTAGGTATATATTTCGGCAAATAAAGAGAGTTTTTTTTTAATTGATGTGAAGGGTTCTATAGTTCTCAAAAATTACTCTGTATATCACAATAATTTAATTTAGAGTTCGCCTTAAATATATTTAATACAATAAACACTATAATAGTTTGATATTGATAGAGCAGTAAAATGTATTAATTAGCAAAATTTGGCTCATTCAGTGAAAATTTAGAAGTGAAAAAGTCGATTCTGTACGATAAATCGTAATAAAAATTTTTTGTTATGATCTTAAAATGGTATTTGGAAAAGTTTGAATTGATATATATATATATATATATCGTAATTAAACACGATGTTATATTGTCTGAATGATACATTTTTTTTTAAATTTCAATACATATATGTTTACATTAACCGATTTTGCTGTGATCAATTATTCTTGAAATCGCTGAGTATTTTTATAGGTGACCGCTATATGGCTAATAGATATTGACATAATTATTATAAGAATATCAAAAACATATTGTTTAACAATTTCATCTATATTATTCGTTCATCATGAATCACCGATTTTACCTTCGATGTCCGCCGCGTAGATATTTATAACATAAGAACATAATGAGACTGTTAGAGTTTGACAGCCTATTAAAGAGTTTATAAAATTGTTTGTTAAATACATAAGAACATAATTTCATAAAATTCAACGAATGTAACTTTATTATTTTTTTATTAACTGTCAGAAATTATTTTTTGTTCGTAATTTTTTCGTCGAATCTTGCATAAAATTAGAAAAAAATAAGTTATATAATATAAATTTTTAATTGATATATTAGGTCATTTTGACAGTCGATGTTGCTTTAATTGGCACATAATTATTGTGTATAAAAACCACAGATTTCATATTATCCACATTGAATTCAAAAATTTGAAACATATAAAATTCATAATCTGTTCAGTAATTTTTCAGAGCTCGAGATCAAGAATGAATAAATGTTTTATCCCCCTCTGAATGTCTAAATTATATATCTTTAAGGGCTTTGGCAATCGTAAATGCAAACAAAGAAGAAAATCTAAATTAGCAAAAACATGATTGAAATGTATTTTATTTCCAAAATTTTCGCAATGATTTATGACAAAAACTTCATTGCAAATATCTCAAAAATATTGAAGTAAATGCACCAGTAATTAAACACACTTAGCTTCGCAAGCGTTTATAAAAAAAATCATATATATTTTATTTCAATATTTTTTAAAACATCGTCCATTTTATTGTATTTATTTTGAAAAAAAAACCTGACTTGTGTCAGCACTTTGGCACATTTAGTCGAGAATTAGTCTAATATAACAAAATTATTTTCATTTTATCCAATATGAAAAAATTAAGTTTTATGTTTTTATATAATTTACAGTTTAAGTTCATAATTTCAAATTAGTACCTTCAAAAGTTCCTATTATTATTACGAAAAACAAATTTTAATTATTTTAAGAAATATTATGATGTTCATATAAACTTCAGTAAACGACTGCTCATATTAGAATCAAAATCCACAGCATATTCTCAAATACTAAAATGATATAATCGTTATAAATTTTAAGTTACGTTTTTAAATATAACATATGAGCTTTTGAGATTTAATACCGGATATTATGAATTTTTGAACGCAGTTTATGGTATATAAAAACTTGAAACATCACTTTGGTATATAATATTTCAAGAAATATCATAATGATTTATACTAAAATACTGTATATTTTTAAAAATTTATGAAACACTTGAAACAAAAGGCAAGGTTTTTAACTATAGAATGCTAGTTGGCACATTGGGGCCCAGTTATTTGTTAACATTCTTTTTTGAATTAATTGAACATTATTTCGGTGTATATACAAAATGCCATCCATCTAGAGAAAAATTACATAACTTTCTGTCCAAAATGGCCGACTATTCGATGAAGACATTCAAATGTTTCAATTTTGAGTTGATAATAAAAAACGAATTTTAGAAAGATTCATTGTATCTAAAGCTCAATTAAAGCTCATTAAACGACAGAACATATTTAAATCATGAATCTGAGGGAATATTATGACAACCATTAAAGGTGGAATCTATATAGATATCAAAATACCAATAAAAATTACATCTGAACCTTTGAATGTCACGATAGAAACGTCGGCCATTTTGGAGAAAAAATGGTGTGTATTTAGCGATCAAAAATGTAAATATACATCAACTATCATATATGAATGATTAGAAGCATGTTCACATACTAAGACATTTAAAAATTGTTCTGGTTATTATTTATTATCTTGATACAATTTAAAAATTTTCTGCATATTTTACATAAAAATTAATTATTTCATATTACCTATGTATAAACATTAATAGTCGATCTCACTTCGATTATAATCAGTTGATTGTAATATTTTGGTTACTAAATCCCTATTATGCTATCTTATTACACCATAGTAGATATCATTATAATAGATGATGTCTGTGGAGAGTCATATTCAAAAAATCAATTTTAATCAAGTAACTTTAATTATTAGTATGGAAATAGAACATTTTGTAGTGCGCAATCAAGATACTATAATAAAAATAATATTCTGACTCATATTCTAAATATGAATTTAAATTTTATAAACTAATACCAAATAACATTGTGGATTATTAATTTTTATCTATTCTAATTATTTTTTGACACTAAATAAATTGAAAGGTCAAACATTTTATTTAAATAATTTTCGTTTAATTTTTGACAAAAAGCGTTCATGATAAAGATCTGTGTGATTTTATTACAATCTGTGATTATCGATCGAAGTAATACGACTTGAAACAATTTTTATTCTCCTCTAAAAATCTAGCTGGTTCAATGCATGATATGTGGTTTTGATACTATGCTTAAACCATAAATACAGTCACTTACCTGGATTGATTAATGATGAATTTTTTGATAAAAATAAATTTTAATATCCATTTTACAGCTTGAATAAGATTAAAAAAAATTTCAGCAGGATATTTCTACGTTTTAATAGTTTTTTGTTTTCAGGCCATAATGTAATTTTTTATTTATTTCTATGACACATTATTTAGAATATAACTAACGAAATTAGTGTGAGCGAAATTCAACGAAAGTGTTATATACATAAATGAAATTATTAATTGCAAATTTATTGCAAATATGTTTACATTGAAAGTGAATAACATTTAATAAATTCTAATAGAGTCTTCCAATATCTTCCCGATTTCTATATGGTAAATTATGTGGTTGTAACTGTGAACTATTACTTTTATAGCGTACGAAATGATATTCGATATTCCTCGTTTATCNTTGTATCGTGTAATGGGATATTCAAGATATAGTCATGTATCAGTAGTTATACAAAGAATAATTTGAAATCTGAGATTTGTTACCTTCAAATTCACATTTCATTTCTTGAGAAATGTAGACCACGATTCGTCTCCATGATTTTGTTTTAATATATTCAATTTTAATACTATTAATATAAGATCTCAATTTTTCACATCTGCCGATGAATCGTGAAGATATGCTTAATCATAATTCGGTAATACATTAATTTCGTAATAAATAGTTGATTTTGCTCTTTTGTAATAGAAAAAAACATCCGGAAATTAAAACATGGGCCTCGCAGTTTCAATATTATTAACATTTTATAAAAGTATGAAATTATAATGTTTAATTTATGTGGTTGTGCGGATGTTAAATATCGTATTATATTGATTAAAAGAGGCGAATTTAAAGAACAGATGTATAGATTCATTACAGTATAATGTGTAATAGCCAGATTCACGAAATTATTCGATGCCACTGTTAGTGTATTACCTGTCTAAATCCATGCATTTTAGATGCATTTTATTGTCTTGATTTTAATTATTTCAATAATTAAATAATGGGATCCCAAATAGATTGTGATATCGTATGTAGGATAATGTATTTCGGATAAATCTCGACAATTTACGAGTGAATTATCTTATTTCGTATCTGATTTAATTTAATAGATAAAGTATTTTTTAAAATTTAAAATATTGACTTTATCGTATTCAATTCATTGATTAATGCAGGCATCTGGGATTTTTTTAAATACAAAGAGTAGGTTGTCGAATTGTCGATTTATGTATCCGATCTTAAAACTTAATAAAAGAATTACAGTTAGGCTGTTATTATCGACTTCGCAAAAAGAGCAGAAATACGAACATACTTTTCTGCTAAATATTGATATCCTCTAACTCTCGCCTTTTTGCGATATCTGAACTACCGTAATATTCGTCTCATAAGCTGAGAGTCATATCAATGTTGATTCTTTACATTTTACAAAAATGCTAATCATTTCTTAAATCTCATACTAAAACATTGACATAAGTTCATATGAAAATTAATTAAATTTAGAAATGAGTTAACAAATTATATATGTAAAAAATGAGTTGTAAAAACATTATCGAAGATCAAAAGTTTATATAAATTTTGTTTGCTTTTAAGAGGGCCCATTTGTGTTGGATTTTTGAATTTTTTAATCATTAGTTTCCTGATGGTTTATCATTTTTCAAACCAGTCATTTTTTGAATACTGCGAAAATGTTAAAGCGGATCAATGGCTGCACGTGAATTAAGAGTTGAGACCCGAATTCTGACAATCAATAATGCTATGAATTACATCTATTGCATCTATAACATCTCACTTGATATATTTGGTATCAGATCTTTATCATATATATTTTCATATATTCTAAGAAGTAAATTTTCTCCTTTAGATATATGCTGGTCATATGTCGATACAGTTCATCCTCGGACGTCTTATCACAGATTCTGCAAGAAGATAAAATTCATCAGCTACGCAAAGAGATGATATGAGGACTCATTGGGCAAGACATTGCGTTGATTCGCCACTCTTTGATTAGACATAAATCGCCTATCATCTCTAATTAACAAACTTAACCAAAAGCGATTGTCATAAATGCAAATCTAAGCCAAAATTACTTAAAATATTTGAATCATTCAGGTATGGCAGACGTTGCCTCTGTTTTGGAATTATTAAGAATGACAGAAATATAAATAAGATGAATAGATTCTATCAGAACTCATCACAGAAATATTTGGTTTTTTGTCACAAGCAATACACATCAGTGTAGTCCAATACTAAAAATTTAGTAACCTGATACTTGATAATTCTAAATATAACAATGAAATTGCTGTCAATGTTCAGGAAGAAATGAAAGAATGAGGCAATGTATGGCGATTCTGAACCTTTTTATACCAATTAAATATGCTCGAACCATAAATTTATTCTCGACATGAAAGAAAGAAATACTTAACCAATAATATCCAATGTAAAATTTTACTTTAAAGTGTTAAATATCTATTCAATTTTAAGAAGATATAAATATACAGAACTAGCATTTTTTTTAAGGTCTATCGTTTTTGATGAACAAAAAACGTCATAGTCACACGTATTATTATTTATTATTTTGACCATTATTGGATACGAAATTTAAGAACACAATTCATCGATTTATCAAAATCTGTGCTTTTTATGATTAAGTAGAATATCGGCAATGAAAATGATTATTTTAATGCCTATCTATTCAAAAAATGTATAATTTTTATGGATCTCAAACCTGTTCGTTACGGAATAGAGAATCTAAGTTCTGTCATAAGTTTAACACACGAGGAGAGTAGCCAAATATAAATATCACAAAGTTTTTCACTGTTTAGAAAAAGAATAAACCTTTAAATTATTCTTTTGGAATGAGCGCTCATACTCAATATGAGGAAGAATGATAAATAACGTCTTCATTATTCGGAGAATTTCGGTGAATAATCTCAAATAAAACCGTAGAATATATTTGTCTCACATTTTGAGAGAACAGAAAAGATTATTACAGTCGAATATTTGTTAAATTATTTGTAATCACATAAATTAACAAAAATTATATTGATGTTTATAATTGTAATTTTAGATAATGATTGTTTATTATGCTTTCAGCAATACCATTCTCTAAAGCCTTTGTATAATACCTTGGTTCGCGGTCACGAAGTGTGATCGCAAAGTTCAGCACAGAAATTGTAACTGCCACAGTGGATAAAACTAATAAGATAATATTCTTTGTTGTCCAGCATTCTGTTTTCTCATTGATTTGATAAGATTTATCATGATTCGTTTCATCAGTATTATCTCCATAAACTTTATGAGATGTATCTCGATTAACTTAAACAGATCTATCTGCTTTCACTTCATCAGATGTATTTCCATTAGCTTCATCAGACGTATCTCCTTTCACTTCATCAGATGTATGTGCATTTACTTCATCAGAAATATCTTCATCAGTTTGATCAGTCTTGATTGACACAGAAGGATCATTTTCATTCGAGAGAATTCCACCATAACTTTTAAAAACATTGGTGCCTCTAAAATAGGCTGATATATCCGTAAGCTCATTATTATATAAGGCATATGTCTTAGTATATCCTGGGAACTCAATGATAAGTTCATAAATACCAAATCTAACCTTTTTCTTACTATTGTCATCATGTTTTTAAAATATATTATGCAATTTAAATTCATATCTGGTTTTTTTGTTAAATTTCAATTTATACCCAATGGGTTCCTCAATAACTGGATAATTTTGATCTCTTTGCGTCGATAAAATACATTCACTAAATTCTATTTCATTCTCTTGATCAAAGGTCTTGCATTTGATTTCTAGCCATTTTTCCGGGAAATCACCTTCATATTTTACTGTGAATATCGAATTCTCGATTTTGAATACCCTCATACGATTTTCGTGAAAATCATCAAAATCACTGATTTAACGATAAAAAATACTTTTCTCCATGAAAGTATTGCAAAATACATTAAGTTTTTACGGTAAATGTAGTGCTTCCATCTGATATATGACGCGTTGTTTGGAGGTTTACTCCGTTTTTAGAGAAAGGCGATATCAAAAATAGCAGAAGAATATGAACCACCATTGATGGTAGGATGCTAATGAGTTGTGAAAATTATCATATAAAAATCTCTGATTATATATCAAATCTATACGTCAAATTCTCAATTAATTTGAGAAATATCAATAAAGTTAAAAATTAGAAATGTCAACGCGTTAATAATATCACAAAATCAAACAAAAATTAACATAAACAGTACAATTATGATATTTATAACTTTATTGAGATGTTAAATTAAAATTCGATATGAACCGATTCGTTAATCATTAATCTTAATATCTGAAAACATGTTTCGAATTTACAATAATAGACAAGATAAAACGAAAAATACAAAATTAAAATGATCGATGACATTTTCTCAAAAATATATCTGTCCAAATTAAAAGATTTGAAGCACACACCCTCTTAAGAATTAAATAAATGAATACTTTTCATATTTCTCAATTAAGATCAAAGTTAAATTCTCCAAAATTCAATAACTTGGTCAATTGTTCTCTGTTTTTGAATAATCAGGATACAATCAATAGTGGTACAAAATTATCAGCCTAAACCTATTCTCTATATCAATTTGATAATCGATGTATTTTAATGAAGATATGAAAATTGAATTCAATAATGTGTAAATGATGGGATTTTATTCAGCCTCACAATATTTAGAACAGATCGAGTAAAATAAATATGAATCAAAATTTACTTCTATTCTATTTTAAACAGTTATAAGTTAAATTACACAATTTTGAGTTCCATTTAAAAGTTGTTGTTGTGTCGATTGGTACCTCCGAAATCGGAATTGAAGATCAGTGACCGAGAGGATGACCGAAAACAAATATGATGATCGAAGTGTCTCATATTCAATTCAAAAATAAATTGCTAGTTAAGGATAATCAATCGAACAAACAATTTATCGATGAATCGTTTCGCCGATTCTTGATATTTTATCACTTTTTAAAGCTCTACCTGATAATTTTTGGCATTCCGCAGTTTAGAGTTTGTACTGTGATAAAAATAAATCTTAGAAACTAACTAAAAATCTGATCAACAATTGTATTCGTACCATGAAACACAATGAATTGTAAACAAGGTTCTACCTATGTATGTAAATCCAATATTTATTTAACCATTACTAAATATTCCACCATAAACAGGTACACTCAACAATATTTCCAAAACTGAGTCGTGATGAATCGTAACATGGAGTTTTTAGGTATAAATTTACTGTATAACAAGCTATTCGAAATACATATTTTCAGATATGAAATGTAATTAAATTAATTATATCGAGATGTATTTCCATATCAATCAGAATAATAGTGTCCAAAACCCAAAGAGAAGTCTTGTCCAATTTAATGAATAAACATAAAATCGTTGACTCTATTCTCAATAAATATATTTTATGCAGCCTTTTATGAAAACAAACCTCATCAGGTATTATTGAAATATTAAACCATCAATCTGTAAAAGCATCCATTTCTCTGATATGTTTATTTTCAACAATCGATCATCCAATTTAGACATGTTAATTGTTTTTGTAACACTGTTCTGATTGTCACAATTCCTTATATGTCTCAAGTGAAACAATATAATATTTGTATGACTTGTAATTAAATTTATCTTTTAAAAAGAGTAAGGATAAGATTTTAGAGAATCAGACTTTCAATCCCAGAAATGAAAAATGAAAGAATTCTCGTATATAATGACATTTTGCGAATATCTTACATAGATTTCAATTTTTCTATTTTTTTCAATTTAATTTGGTTTTTCTTTAATTCATTTTTTTTTAAATCAAACAAATTTGGTTGTTTTGTTTATCATGTGTGAACTGATAAATTTTACACAAAATAGTTTCTAAATAATTAGCGTTGAAAATATATTAACTCAAATATTTCGATGGTGTCATTATATAATCGTTTACGGTTTTAAATGTTTACTATTCTGGAAAAATGCGCATTCCTTTTTAAAAAAATCTTTGATGACCATATAAACTTTTTGGATAAAAGGCACAGATTTTTAAGGAGCTTAATCTCATATGCAATTTCATCACCCCTTGCTTCAATTCTGTACACTATTTGAGTTTTTTCCATTAATTTCTGGATACTAATTTGTGTTTATTTTAAATAGCGTGCTTTGACAGTTATTTATGACAACCCCTATAATGTCGATGCAGCTTTCAATGAAGATATTATAAAATTTTTAACAAAGGTAATAATTTAGATGGCTAAAAACCGTACCTCGAAATATAAACGATTGTGCAAACATTTCCACTACTTTGATGAGTTAATTTGGTTTCGCTATTTAAATGTTTATGTATCTAATCAATGTGGACATTCAGAACAGTATTTTTTCACTAGTTTATTTATTTCTTCATATAAAACCAAACAAAATAATTCAAGGGAAGTAAGTTAAGCTTATTTTTGTCTATTAAACTGATATCGATGAATTCCTTTCCAGATGATTTTTTGTCATATTTCGGCATATTCAAATCATACTAGAAGTTTCAATTTCGTTTTGAATATGAGATTTTGTTTAGAATGTTCTCTCCGTGTTATATTTTTTACATTTATCTGCTAAATAATTTTATTATAGAGATGAAACTCAGATAGTTAATGGCTGCACATATAATTTTTTTTACAAGATTGAGATTTTTCCGCATTCATCATAACTCATTTCTGCCCATAGGAATCGAAATTACCTTCTGTAATTTTTTTTATCAATTTCTAAACTCAGTTTTATCATAAAACATGTTTGCGTACAAGTTAACTACTGTTCACAAATACCGACATTTAAATCGTTCAATACACTCACTAATGAAAATAGTGGAAATTTTGGCGCAAATGCGTTTAATTCGCGGAATTGTTTTTTGCCATTTTAATTATGACTTTTGTCAAAAATTTTGTCATAT
>JWZT01004473.1:76096-91332 GCA_000827895.1 Thelohanellus kitauei
CGTATGGCAGGGACATACGCCGGGTAGGCACCCTTCTGCAAGCAGTGAGTGTAGTGTGGGACTCAAACCTGCTAAACACTCACCCCTATCGTCAGCCCACGAGGGGTACGTTACCAGATCGGCATCCGTTTGCTGGGAAGATAAGAAAGACTTTAAATATAATGATTTTTGATTAAATTATCAGAGTTAATGAAATTAATCTTAAAATGACAATCAATTTGAAATATTTATTGTCGATTATAAATAGAAATTAAATGGATATTTATAGATGCACTGACAAATATACGAATAATTTCATATTTAGGCGTGATAGCTCATGGTTCAATAACTTGGTTCATTTAAATTTTTGGGAAGAAATACAAATATTTAATTTTATAAAATATTACAAAAAGGTAAACAATATACATTCATGATTCCGATGTACAAGAAATCAAAACAACTAAATAATTTAAATTCGTGGCCATTTATTTAATATATATTCTACACTGAGTCTGTTAAAGTTGAAGTCGAATTTGAGAAGTTTTTAGTAGGAGCTGAAACAGGGTGATGAATATAGACACATAAATCTAAAATATTTATGATTCCAATGTATCAGCACATTAAATTGACATATATTATATTGAGAGGAATACCTATATAAGGCGATGTATCGTGATCTTAAACGTGAAACCATAAAATTTGTATTATATTTCAGACAAAATATCAAAAACAGACCCTTGACGATTATTAATTTAATATATAAATCATTTTTCATTAATAATTCGATATTTAAAATTACTTTAAACTGTTGAAGTATAGTAGTTTTAATTCATCCAGTTTCAGAGGTGTAAAATACATTATTAATATCTAATTTGTATTCTGATTTTCGAATCATGCGTATTATGCTCAGAAATGCATACATCCAGTAAATTACATCGTTTCATGATTTGTCATAGAAGAACTTGATTTATGTGCTATAATTGATGTTTCGAGATATTCCGTCATAAGGACGATTTCAAAATCGATGTTATTTGTAAATTGTGTTGTTTATTTACCATTATATTTGAATTTTATTAATATTAAGTAATCATATTTAATTAAAAACTTGATTATATTATATTACTGAAATACGTTGATCGGATAATATTGACGATAATAACCGTAGACTGCATATATTATCTATTAAAACATGATTCTCGACTGTATAACTAAGATGGGATCCTTTATTTATATTATCATTTTACCATTTTGAAATATTGAAAATATATTTCAGACTCACATGATATGTTTTTGATTTGGAATATAGATTTATAAATTTTGGGTTCTTTTCATGGCAAATAGTGTCATTACAATTCTGGACTCCAGATAATGAGATTATTAATGTTTATATACCTCTGTAAACATAAATGGTTTACGATGGTGTGTAAATTGAGAGATGAAACATCTAAATATATGATTTCAGTAAGTCTATTGATAAATTTTATGAAAAAATTATTGAATGTGTTTTTTTCATTCCGCTTTGTCGAAATCTTTTTTCATTTTTCATCGAATAGAATACGAACGAAATTATACACTCTGTTTCATTCGCGATTACAAGATAATTTGAGTACAAGTTTTACTTGTGGTTATTTTCATTCCTACGGATTCGTATTTTGATGATGAGCATGTTCTCCAATATGCGTTTTGTACTTGTTAAGTTATAACATATCTGTTAAAAGAACCCTTTTTGGTACATTTTATCGTCTTTTCATTACGTATAACTGAAAAGTAAAATAAGCACATGATGTGGAAATCGACCTTTTTTTGGCAAATTAACACTGTGATTTGAGGTATGAATGAACTTATTTAATAACGGATTTGATTTAGTCAAACATCGATCGTGGAAATATTTGGACATTCTCGTATTTCTCTGGTTTATATAATTCTTGAATTTAAGATCTGAAACTTATATAAACCACAAGATCGTAGAGCTGATTGTGTGTAACTAATTAAGACGCGTATAATACTTAAAGTAAAGCAATTCTCACTTTGAATTTGTATCTGTGTATATACAAAGAAACCGTTTAAATATTTTGGGCCATATTTTTATTGGGTCGAACTAAACGAGTTTCAACATAAATGAAGATTGATGCTCCATTCAGTTCTTTGTTTCTTTTTCTAGACAAGGATATCATGAGTTTAGATATCTGTTTATCATTTGAAAACTTTGAATCAATCAATTGACAATATTAAAGAACTTCATTAAATTTTGTATAAGAAAGTGTTAAACTGGAATATTTTCCACTCTTGGTCCCATGTTAAAACGAGAGTATTACAGTATGTATATAACGGTCAAGAATGATTTTTTTTTAAATTTTGTGCATCTTGGATCTATGAAGTATGAATATTCATGATCTTATATTTATTAAATCAATTTTAACAATTTGGGAATAGATGAATATCGAATGAAGAAAGAAATGCTAATATTCGATTATATAATGAGCGCATGGCGTTCTTTCTATTGCACCATAATTAATGTTCCACGTATTTGGCACATGTTACAAGTATAATTGTGTTAACTTTAAGAAGTTTTCTTCCTTTAAACGTTTAAATTTTACAATAATATACTGTCTGTTCTTTCATATCTATAGATTGAATATGTGAGTATATCGAAAGCATCATCAACAATAAGCAATTGGACGTTAATTATAGACATTGAAGAGCGTTTACCACTTTGATTGTTACTCATAATCGATCTTTATTGATATTTAAATTATGCTTCGCATACAGAAAGATATTAATCACTCGAGCCGCCGCTTATATTAAAAATATGAATTTTTAATTACAGCACAACAGCTATGTTTCGATACCAGAAATAATGACTTTCCGATGAATTTCAGAATAAAAGTAAACATTTTTCAATTATTCATATATCGGTTCTGACTTTCAATGTGGGTCTCGTGAAAAATCAATATGAATCATACAGACATTATAAATAGCAACTAACAAATGACTAAGAGAATCTAGTCTGATATTTTGTAATTAATAAGATTATTTGTGATATAAATTCAAAACTTAATGTTTTATTAAATAGATGAGTTTTTAATTTTATTGGCAGCTCTCAAAAATTGTATTTTTCCTAATGTTAACCCTGATCTCGCAGTAAAATTAAAATATATATATATCATAAACTGTGTCTAATTATCAGATATACGAGACAACATTTGCATAAAATTGAAGAAAAGAAAGAGTATACACCATAAAATAGTTAACTAAAGTCGAAACCATTAAATAAACTCAAAACCGCCTAAAGATTCAGATATATATACATTTTAGTTAGAAATAAATGTTTTATAAAGCACTTTCAAATGAATATGTTCAGTTTTACTTACTTAGAGATTAACGTAAGCAATACAACTTTTAATTTGTCTAAAATAACATCCATCGACATCGAATCTTAGATTCCACATCAAGAAACAATCATAGCCATCAACGAATTGTGTTCTATTTACTGAATCCTGTTTGATTATTTTTGTTTTTTATTGACAGTTCAGATCAATCGTAGCATTGTTTTAGATTTGGATGTACAACAGGACGCTCTTATCTACAGTCTTAAAAATATTTACTCAATTTATCGTTTATACGTAGTTAAGTGGTAATATATTTATCAGATTGTGTCTATTTTTTAAAGTTTTTTACAGAAAAATTGAATGAGAAGATATATCATAATATAACCGCGGTTTAACTGCCAAAAACTATTTCTAGATCTATGATATCTCCTTTTGTAGATACTTGACAATTGCTTAATTCTCTTGATTGATAAAACAAGTATTTATTTTAGGTTTTATCTTTTGTTCTGCGCGTGATAAATGAATTACAAAATCGAAAATTACGAAATTCTGTGAAATATTAGCTCTAGCTAAAAATAAAGTAAATATTATATTGACTGAATAATATAGTTTGAAAATTGATCAGGCTTTTCTGTATTATTTTGTTATTTCACATTATGTTTAAATCAATAAAATATGCCAATATGTTCTCAAAGTTTCATTTCGTTTGCCATTATGGAATGTCAGTATTGCCACTTTTCAATGTATAATGGCTATCTCGATCGGTTCATGACACTTCAGGAATGTTCATACTAGTATATCTGTGGTTTTTTTTATACAGTAATGAATACTCTGAAGCAGTGTTCATAGTTAAGGAATATGTGCAGTTCATGAGATAGAATTGAAAATACAACCTTGAAAATGTGCTAAAACTTCAATCAATTAGCTGAATAGTTACTGTTGTGGAACACCTAGAATTTGTAATGTAGATTTTATGATTATACTGAGATTGTATGGTTCTGACTCGTAATTTACGTAATCCAAAAATATGGGAGGATTATCAAATATAAAACTGCACAGTACCTACCAATAAGCCATATTTCTAGTAATGAGAATTTTTTTGTAATGCCAAGGTCATAAATTAAATACAGACCGTTTGAGCAGAGCAACAATTACGGTGTCATCAGTTTTTTATATTAAATAGGCTTTATCTCAACTTGAGAATCGAATCTTCTCTAGGAGCAATTCTTAGGTTTACCTAATAAACAAGTGAAATTATTCATGATATTTATTTCCTAAATGAATATGTTAAATCTGGACCATCAAAGCATTAAATATTTCTCGATAAGTTTGCTCTGGCTTTACTTAGAACACACTTACAATATCTTCATTTACTCTTAATATTTGATAAGTGCGGAATCTCCCAAATATTTTTTAATATATGGTGGTCCTTTCAAGGTGAATTAATAAAAATAATTCGATGAGATATAGAGGACGAAATATTTTCTAACCTTCAAAGCAGATTTGACCAAAGAAATATTAATATTTCTTTGAAATATCATGATAAGCGATTAAAATATTTTAAGGAATAATATTTAGGAGAAATTTTAAAAAAATCAAACGAACTGTAGTTCCCACGAAAATTATCTGGAGAATCTTCATCAGACGAAATGTGTAATATTAGAAGCGTAATAGTTATATTTGAGTAATTTATACTGTGGAACAAAAACTCAAATCATAAATGAATATTGTATATTCTCTTCTAAGACAAGCGATAAGTTTATTATTCTCTAAGCATGCGCAAAATCGGTTTAATTATGTATACTGTTTGATTTCTGGCCACGATATATAATAGAAAAGGTTATCACAAAAATTATGACTGCCACAATTGATAAAAGTATAGCTTGAATATTCTTTATTATGCAGAATCCTGTTTTCTGTTTCATTTGATGAGAATTATCTGAGTTCTATTGATCTGAATTATCTCCATCCGTTTGATAAGATTTATCTGCATTCAATTGATCAATTTTTAGTCGAGCTGAATGATCAACATCATCTGAATATGTTCCACCATATTATTCTAAATCATCTAAGACAGTGGTCAATATTAGACCTCCAAGAAATGGAATGGCAATTTCTTTTTTGATGTAATACTTCGGTTAATAACCTGGAAATGTCATGATTAGGTTGTAAAAACGAAATTTGACGACATACTCACTGTTATCATGACTCTTAATGTATATGCCAACTGATTCAATCCCATATTTCGCATTTTTACTTAGATTAAATTTATATCCAAAAGAATGCTAAAAAATCTGGATTTCTCAATTTTTTAGAACGGACACCGCGCATTCGCTAATTTTTATATAATATTATTTATCTAATAGATTACACGTTATTTCAATCCAGGAATTGGATCATACACCTTCATTTTTAAATATTAGTTAAAAATTTTCCACTTGAAATATCGTCAAAAATTTGTTGTCGAAGTCAGCACCATTAATAAATTATCGTAGATCATTACATGGGTCCAATATAATATATCCCCTTTAAAAATATTGAGACAGTAAATTTCGTGCTTCCAATTGATATATCAGATACAGGAGGCGGTTTCGGTTTGTTTGCAGTGAAATGAATGATCACAGAATACAGAATAATATTCATAAACATTGATTGGATGAAGCAAATAATTTACAGTGTTCAAATATATATCACTGATCTGATATTAAAAAGATTCGTCAAATTCTCGAACCATTTGACAAATTAAACAAATGACAAAAATACAAACTCTCTATATTCAAAAAAATGACATAATCCATAATTAACTTACGAAGTATATCATCATTTTAATATCTCCCATATATTTTAGACTGAACCTTTTATTTGATATAAAGAAAATAGACCCACATCTATTTAAATACCCTAACACTGGGTCTGTATCACTAGTTATCAACTATATAAAGCTTTTTTACATCATCCTGAATCATCAATTAACTTTTATCTCAAATCTGATACATAAAAATTGAAGAATTGATATCCACGCCCACTTTAATAGTAGATACGAGATAAATTGTGTATGATTTCCTCAAAATGAATTACCTTTGATATTGTTGAAGTGATCATGTTGTCATTATCTTTGACATATGATATTAATCGTTATAATATACTTCAAATTAGCATTAATAAATGTTTCATTTGACATGTTTTACGATAAATATTTTGATGTATTCCCTCAATCTGAATTTTCGCTTTGGCTAAAGTTATGCGTTTTGATAAATATATTTAAATTTAAAATATATGATAACATATACATGACTGAAATTGATGATGATCAATTAAAAATGATATCGATCTTTCTAAATCAATTGCTCTGTGTTTGATGGATATAAAATATTTCATCTCTATAAATATTTATAATATCATTAGAAATAACACAGCACATAGTTTTCTGATATTAAAATGTTCAATGATCAGAAAAATATACATGGCAAGTCATATCTAAATTTATGGGATGTGAATTTTGGACAAACGAACGAGAACTTTTTGAAAATTTTGTCACCACTTATGAATGTGAATAATCAAAATTAAAAAATTTTAATTTTTGATTTAAAGAAAAAAATTCTTCATTTGAAAAACCTCGTACATGTTCGTTACAATAAAAAATATTCCACATTTATAATATTTAAACATCGTTTTTTTGCTTTAATATAAGCGTTTCCAACCATATTTTTGGAAAATTAGAATAAATGTAATAATTAATTATGTTTCTCGATCAATTTAATCAGTGTCTTTAGAAAAAAAACTAAATTAAATAAAATTCGATTCGAATCATTGGTTTGCACTCATAAATGATAGGTTTCAGGATCAACCGATTAGATCTTTTGAATAAATAATTTATGTAAATCAAGGACGAATCTTATATATTTTTTGTCATATAATGTTTGCCCATAGCATCGAATGATGCATTATAGCTTTATTTGCAAGTACAAACCTCTGTAATAGGACTATTTTTATTTTAATCCGTAGGATTAAATTCAACAATATCATTTATTATAATTCAAGTCTCATATTACTATGTTTTTATGTTTCTTTAAATGATTTGGAGTCTAGTAGGTCAAGTCGTGTGTATGTATGGGTGAGTTATATATAATATAATCCATGCTTGTTGCTTCAAAGGCTACTGTCTCACGATAAAACTTAAGCCATAAATCTAACGAATATAATTCAATATATTATTAATTGCCATTTGTGATCAAACAGCATATTTCATGAATTGATTAGGAAAACCTTTTTAGTTACAAAAATATTAAAAATATTCAAATAATAGAGAATATAATTTAATAAAGCCATATTATGTAGATAATTGATCGATTGATTGTTTTCTATGAAAACTGAATTGAATACTTCTTCCATGAAGATATATTCGTATTCCTAACTTAGTTTTTAACATGTATATATAATCATGCTCATAAATATTATAATTTATTGTAGAAGTTATCTAAAGATATGTTTTTGTAATTTGAATCTTAAAATTACTACTCATGTGTAATGAATAGTAAACTGAATATGAAAGAGTAGAATAGAAGAAATAAACATATCAAGTTACAGTTAAATAGTTATTATTTAAAAAATTCATGAAAGTTGCTTGTCTATATATTTTAAATTTATTAGATAAAATGGGTTGGAACTTATATTTTTTCTTATAATTGATCGGACCAAAAAGATATGCAGGTGCGAAATACATATTGTAAAATATTTGACATTTTATGTGAGTTCAGAGTCAAATTATGTCCAGAAATTATATGAATGATGAGATATATAAAAGATTGATTGACGAAGCTTAAATATGATAATAGTTTATACAAATTGGACTTTGTACTGCCCAATAAGTTTCAAATGGTTTCTATTGGCTGTTGATGTATAAATAACTACAAATTAGTTTTATCTAAGTTTTAATTGGTAAATATCTTTTACATAACCATCTTCACTTATTGGTCTATTTTCACATGTATAGCCAATATTTAAACGCTAGAAAACTTTAATCATCTAGCAAAAGATGTATGAGGTTAAAAAAAGTGATTAAAAAAATACTCATTGTAACACCTTTGAAGTAAAGCTTTTTAGTATTTAGATCATTTTTATATGTATATTTTGGGTTATACATCCTATTAGTGTGTAATAAATGGATTTAAACAGTTAGCTTCTGTATTAGTCATAAATATATTTTTTATCAGCTTCCTTTTTCGAAAAAGACATTGAGATTATATTAAGAAATGGATCAAATTATAACAAATATTCTATTTAGTCACTGTGATTTCTTTTGCACGACTGAGCCAATTTTGAAAACGAACATACACTGTATCGTATCTGAATAATTTTATGGCCTTATATTCGAATTCGAACGCTATGTAACCCTATCCGAGAATTGTCTGATACGTCAATTGTGCCCTAATTATAGACTATAGCGGATTTCTTCTAGACGATTTTAAAATTTATAAAATAAATCTCGAACATTTTATATATTTACAATTTGATATAACCTTTCAAGTGAAATGGGAAATGTTGTAGAATTAAGGCTCAATGAAATATAATTCGTCACCTATTTTCTCCTTCTGACGATTTCTGAAATCTTTTTTTTTGATAAGCGGGATGATGATAAAGCCTTATGTACCCATTAATATTTCCAAAATTTTTGAAATCATTGAAAAAACTTCAATGAAAATATCTGAAAAATATTGAAGAAAATGCCCCAGAAATAAAAAATGTTTTTTTTATCACAAGCGTTACAACGAGATCATTGATGTTTTATGAATTTTTGTTTTTTAAAGTCGAACATTTATTGAATTAATTTTGTTAATAATTAAAATCCGCCTTATTAATATGCACTTATAAACATTTAGTCGAGAATTGATGTAAAATAACAAAAGTATTCTCATTCTATCGAACATGCCAAATTAAGTTATATATGATTACACCAATTTCACTTTCTAATTTCATACATTTATTATGTGACATTCAAATGTTCTTTTATATTTATAAAAATTGAATTACAATTATTTTAAGCCGCATTTGATGACGTACATTAAAATCTCTGTAAACGACTGCTCATGTTAGAAACAGTATTCTAACAGGATATTCTCAAATCCAATAAATGATATAATCGTTTAAATTTTATGTATTAGTTTTAAATAAACTTAATGAACTTTTGAGATTTAATTTCGGGTATTAGGAATTTCGGAAGACTATATGTTGTATATAAAAACTTGATACATCAACTTTATATATAATATTTCAATAAATATCATGTTTATAAAAAAACACACTGTATATTTTTTTAATTTTTTTATACTGTTAATACAGAACGGAAGTTTAGAACAAGAGAATCAAAATTGGCCAACTGGGTCATAGTTAATTGATACCAATGTTATACGCATTAATTCAAGATTCTATCCGTGTAGATAGAAAAACCATACATTTAGACAATAATTATATTTATTGATAAAAAATGTAAAAATCACCAATTATCGTACATGAATCAACAGAAGCGAATTCTCATTCTTAGAATGATATCAATATTATTCCGATTGCTAATATTTATTTCGACGAATTTAAAACGTTTCCTGCATATTTTACGTTAAATTTTATCATTTCATATTCCGTATATTCTCACACTAATAGTCGATATCACTTGAATTATAATCATTTGATTGTATAAATTTGGATACTTAATCACTCATATGACACCCTTATTTACACCAAAATAGATATCATTAGTAATAGATGATCTTTTTCTATAGTCATATTTTACGAATCAATTATTATCAGAAAAGCTTATTTGGTTTTAATTAAAACATTTTGTTGTGCGGAATCAAGATTTAATAATATAAAAAATATACTGACTTTTATTATGAAATATGAATTTAAATTTTATCTAATAATACAAATAGCTGTGCAGCATATTAATTTGTATCATCTTAACATTCTTTTTGACACTTAATACATTAAAACGTAAAATATTTTATTTATATAATATTCGTTAAAAATCGTACAAAAACCGTTCATGATAAATATAGGTGAGGTTTTATTAACATATGTGATTATCGATAGGAGTAATACGACTTAAACCATGTTTATTATCCTCATAAAAATCTGTCTGGTTCAATGCAGGAGCTGTGGTTTTGATGGTATGCCGACACCATATATACTGTCTGTCACCTTGATTGATTTATGATGTATATTTTGATAAAAATAAATTTTAATACGCATTTCAAAGCTTGAAGCCTATCTAAAATCTGTTTCAGTTGTATATTTTCAGTTTTAATGGCTTTATATATTCAGACCCAAGTGTAACTTTCTATGTTTACCATGATGCAATATTTCGAATATTAACGACGAAATTCGTATTAACGAAATGCAACGAAAATTTTATATACATAAATCAAATTTTTAATTGCACGTTTGATGTAAATATGTGTACATTTAGTGCTAAATACATTTTTTAAAATTTACGATAGACTTCTAACATCTTCCAGATTTTTCGATGATAAATGACATGGTTGTAAATGTATGTTATAAATTTTATAGTCTATGAAATGATATTTGAACTTCGTCGTTTATTCTTAAAATACCATTATGATTTATTAATGGTACAGTTTTTCGTTTTTAATAGGGTTTATCTCGGATCAAACTTCCTTAACGAATGGAGCTTGGTTAATATTGCCGCTAAAAATAAGCATTTAATTTTAATTGATGACGTGTTTCAATGTGGTAAAAATTTACTGAGTATGTTGCAATAATTTAATTTAGAGTTAACCAAGAATATATTTGATTCCATAAATACTAGAATACTTTCATTTTGACCGAGCCTTTAATATATTTAGTTTGCAATATTTGCTCATTTATTGAACGTGTAAAAGGAAAAAATGTGAGAGCGCATGATAAATAGATAAGTTATATGGTAATGTGCACCATAACATGTGTCATGCCAAAGTTGTATTTATTTAGAGCTCGTTGTAAAACAGGCTAAGTTTTCTAAAGGAAAATCTATGTCCAAATTATTAACACAAGTATGTTAATACTAACCGCGTTTCCTTAGCTATGTTCAATCATTCTTGAAACATCTGAGTAATTCATGAGTTGATTGTTATATCGCTGACTGATATTCAGATACTTTTTATATAAATATCAACATATTGTTCCACTATGTCGTTTATATTCGTCGTTCATCATGTTTCAAAGATTTAACCTACCACGTTGGCCAAGTAGTTATTCAAAAAATTCAACGAATGTAATCATTTTTTTGATTCAAGGACCAGAATTTGTCTTTTGTGAATTTTTCGTCGAATCTGGAGGTAAATTATAAAATAATTCATCAAATAGAAATTTAAAATTGATAAATTATGTCATTTTTACAGTCAATGTTTCTTTGAATGGCGCAATGATTGTACATATATGCCACAGATTTCATATTATCTACATCGAATTCCTATATTTAAACATAAAAACTATTCATAAATTTTGGATTATTTTTCGGAGTCCTAGATCAGGAGTGCATAAACACTTGTCATCGCAGAGTTGAATATCATAATTATATTCATTTAAGGTCTTGGCCGTTTGAAATGAAAACCAATAAAAAAATCTCAATGAGTATAACAAAAGTGAAATTTATTTTTATCTCGAATATAGGTCAGAGACCAGATAAAAACCAGTTAAATTAATGAGAATCAATAGTATGAGCATGACGGAACTGATTTCAATATTTTTTTCGTCGTTAGTCTCGATTTGCATACGTTTCGTGTACATACTGTTAGTTTCTAAACATATTATTTTTAAATCATTATTATTAAAATGAATTTAATTATATGGATGAACTGCATAAACGACAAGAGCAGTAAATTATGAATATAGTTTGACCGATCAAAATTATGTGAGTGATCATGGATCAAGTTATTCACGAATAATAATGGTGGAAATATGATGGGATATATTATACAAAATTTCGTAATTTATGAATGATATATTTGGATCATTGATTTGAAGTTAAATATAATATACTATCTGCCCAAGGCTCGGTTTGTTAAAAATTCATTCTTTTATTGGATTGTATATGATATTAAAGGATAATAAAACACATTACTTATCTTCGATTAGGTAGCCTTTTTTTAGCATCGTTCGTAGGCGTATTTAATATAAACTCATATATCGATAATTTTACAAATAAAACAATTAAAATCTGCTATTTCAGAGCTTCAAATTAACATTTCATACTTTGACAAATGTAAACGACGATTCGTCCCCATGATTTTGTTTAAATTTATTCATTAAAGTATTTTAAATAGCTCTAAATGTATCTCATCTACAGGTGACGCGTGCAAGAGATGCTTGTCATAATTTTGTAATACAATACTTTCGTATTAAATAATTTTTTTTTGTAGTTTTTGTAATAGAAACAAAACATTCGGAAATTAATACATGCGCCGAGCTGTTTCAATATTATGAATATTATATTAAAGTATGAAATTACAATGATTAATTTATATTGTTATGCTGATGTTACATATCTTATTACATTGATTAAAACAGACTATCCTTAACAAAAGATATACTGATTCATACTAGTATAACGTATAATAGCCAGATTCAAATTTATTCTATGACACAGTTTGTGTATTACCGGTCTAAATCCATCAATTTCATATGAATTTGAATATCTTGATTTACCATATATCAAAAAAAAAATATTGAGATCATATATATATTATTTGTGACATCGCATGTTGGAGACTCGATCTTCGATAAATCCCGACAATTTAAGAGTACATTGTCTAATATCGTATCTGATATGATTTAATAAATAAACCATTTAATCAAATACATAATATTTAATTTATCGATTAATGCAGGCATCTGGGATTATAAAAAATGGATATATTGTCTTACTATCAATATGTGTATCCGATCATAAACGTTCAAAAAAGATAATGGGTTAGACTGCTTTTGGCGACTTCGAGGAAAGAACGGAAATACGAACATATATTTCAGCTATATATTGATATCTTATAACTCTATGCTTTTTGCGATATCTGAAATTTTAGTACCATTCGTCTAATTTCTGATAGTCAGATCAATGATATTCATTAGCTTTTACCAAAATGATAATCGTTTCTATAATCTCATACAAAAACATTGACGTCAGTAAATACGAATATTGAATAAATTAAGAAATTATTAACCAAATAATAGATGTACAAAATGATTGGTAAAAACAGTATGGAAGATCATAGTTTGATATAAAATCTATGTGCATTTTAATGATGCAGGTTTTATTTTCGATGTAGGGAGTGAAAATCATTTTGTTGTCTGATGATTTATCATTTTTTAAGACGTTTTTTATGAATACTTCGCATTATGTTAACGCGGGAAAATAACTGGGTGGGAATTACGATTTAAAACCAAAATTCTGACCATCAATCATATTATGAATAACAGATATTGCTTCTATATAAGCATCTCATCTATTATAATTAGTTTAAGCACTTAATCATACATATTTTCATCTATTCTAAGAAGGAAATTTCTCCTTTAGATATATGCGAGAAGTATGTAGATTACGTTCATCCTATCATGTCTAATCAGATTCTGCAAGAAGATAAAATTTATCAGATATGCAAGGAGATGATACGTAAACTCATGATGCAGGAAACTAATGTGATTCGCAAATCCTCGTTCAGCCATTAAATGACATTCATCTCTTATTCAATAACGGTTTGCAAAGCGGTAAGGCATAAATATTAGCACAAAGTACTTCAAAGATTGGAATCAATCAAAAGGCAGAGGTTGCCTCGGTGTTGGAATCAGTATGAATTAAAGAAGAATAAAAATGGTGAATAGTTTCTATTAGAATTCATCAGCGACAAATATTGTTTTTTTCAACTAGCAATATACAGAAGTAAATTTAAATGGACAAAATGTTTATACTTGATGCGGGAATATAGGGAATAGAACATAGAAACTCTTGTAAATGTTCACCTATAAATCTAAGAATGGGGCATTGTATGGCAATCAAGCACCTGTAGAAAAGCCATTAAAACATGCTCAGACCATCAATTTATTCCCGGCATGAAAGAAATAAATGAATACTACTTCAATAATATCAAATGTAATATTAAGCTATGTAGGGGTAAATATCTATTCATTTTTAAGAATAGATAAATATAAACAACGACAAACGGTTTTTTGTGATGGTTGATACTTTTTGATGACAAAAAGGAGATCACTCGATGCACTATTATTCGATATTTAGACAGTTTTTAAAGGAGGAATTTTATGAACAAAATCCCTCTATTAGTCAAAATCTGTATGTTCTAACGATGGAGTAGAAATCCTGAAATGTAAATGATTATTTTATGCCTATCTACTCAAACAACATATAAATTTTACTGATGTTTAAACTCTTAGTCAGGGAACTGACAATCTTTATTTGGTCATGCGTTAAACTCGTGATAAGAGTTTCCAAATATACATATCACATCCGTTTTTCAATGTTTAGAAATTAGCTAAACGTTAAAATTATTCATTTGTAAAGCGTGCGCATACTCAAAATGAAAAAGAATGATATAAAATCATCATTATTTTGTCAATTTCGTTGAAAAATCTTATATATAATAATAATATATATTATCAATTTTTGAGAGAATAGGCAAGCTTATTCAAATCAAATAGCTTTTAACTTATTTTTAATCATATAAATTAAAAATAAACATTTATTGATTTTTAATATTGTAATTTTAGATAACAATAATATTACGCTATCCACAATCACATTCTCTTAAGCTTCTATTGAATTCCTGGATTGGCGATAACGAAGTATGAGGGCAATGACCAGCACAGAAATTGTAACTGCCACAATGGATAAAACTATAGCGATAATATTCTTTGTTGTCCAGAATC
>JWZT01004473.1:113899-185474 GCA_000827895.1 Thelohanellus kitauei
TCCATAAAAAAATCTTTTTACTACAATAATTAAAATTTTTTGAGTTGAAACATATAACACTGAATCTTCAATTACTCAATTTCCCCGTCTAGAGCAATTTCTGTATATTTAGAAAGACGATTTGCTTCTAGGAAAAATTTGACAATTTTTAGATGGCGTCATTTTTATTCCATATATTCAGGTTACTTAGAATAACATTTATTATAAATCAACGAGTTATTTTACTTTTTATTTGGTTTGAATTTTCATTTATAGATCAAAATCAGCGACCGCGCTCGGGAAGACACTATTATCGAAATACCTAAAGGTGGGGGCGCTGAAAAAAATTTCTTCTTTAAGGGGGCGGTAGCTTAGACAAGTTTGGGAACCTATGTGATTGATCTTTTTGTGTAACCTTTAATTCATAATTGACAATTGACGGTGTCGAATAGGTAATGAATCCACTGATCGCATTTGAAATCTGTTAACGATCGTCCTCAAATAAAAATTTTCTAAATTGAGTATAAGATCGTTCACTGTTTGAGCCATGAGTAATAAACTGATATTCCAAATAGGGTTATAAAAATGTAGTTAGAATTAATTAAGCCGATAATAATTTATTTGCTTTATTAATAATCGTTAGACTTTAAAAAAAGTCATACAAATATTAGCTTAATTTGATCTAATTTATGTATACTACAATAGGATGAGTTTGGCCAGTAATTCATTTGATAATATCATTTATAAAAAAATAAACGAGTTTGTTCCCTGCGAACGAAAGCACCTTTAGTATAGTAGCTCTATTGGGCACGAGACAGGGTGTGAATGTTTAGAAACTGTTAGTCTTGCACTATCCTAAGCTGTTAACATACGAGGGCACATCCGGTGTGTGACCCTCTCGCACATGAAAAACGTCGAAATTGCGGTCAAAGAAAAGTTCATTCAGTAATCCACCAGTGCAGATTTGTACCCCTCAATGACCTTATTTAAAAAAGATTATTTAAGCGATTATCCACAAAATCAATTATTAATATCGTACAAATCAAAGAAATGAAAAATATTTTCTTGATGTTTAAAACCAATGAGAGGTTGATCTAACATAATCGGCGAGATGCATCGTCAGACATCAAACAATTTCACACAAACTTTTGTATATTTATGAAAATTTTATACTACGGATACGTCATTCATTTTTTAATTATTAAATAAAAATTTAACATAAGATATTTAAGGTTTTTATTCTAATTGAATTGTTCGTTTTATAAATTGACAAACTTAATATTTTTAAATAGTTTAATGCATCGGTTTTTTATCAAAATTTACTGCTTTTTCATCAATTCTCGCTTTTGCAAACAAAATGTATTTTCCTTAAAAAAATGAGCAAAAAAAATACAAAATTCTTCAATCTCAAACCACCTGATTTTAATTTTCTTTATAAAATGAACCAGCAATTTTTTTTTGTTTGTTCACAAAATATTACACATTGACTTTGCACACTGATTTTAAACAATATTTTAGCAGTCTCCTCGCACGCCCTTATTATTTTTTAAAAAATGATCATGAACATTTGAAGCCCTCGATGTTAAATAAATCGATTTTGTGTTACCTTCAGTGCCTAACATTGTAACTATAAAAATGTTTTCACGGATAGGCATAAATACTGTAGATATTTGACCGAATATATAATAAAAAACCGTTATTATTGTGTCATAAAAATATCATATTATAAATATCTGGTACAATTATATACTGGTCGCTCGTTTTAAATGTCAAATTAATGACTTAGATCAAATGACATTTCAGAAATAAAAAGAAAAAATCATTAAATAACGTTACATTTATAACATTTTGAAATATTATTATTTTTCACGGATTTTAAAATTTTCTTGAATTTCCAGATATAGAGTTTAAAAAATCGAATCGGATCGCCAAACCCACTATTTGTTATTGCATGTATTTACAGAATGTGTGCGATGAACCATTACTTTTTCACGAGTAATTTATGTTTAAAATCGATCATCCTGATATCTTTCAGTGAATGATTCATTTGTTTATATAGAGGTTAATAAATAATGCGTTGATTAAACATAGACCACTGCTGTAGCCAATGGTTTCTTATTTAGAGTAAGTCAGTATCGTCTTCTGATTACAAAGTTTTCGGTTCATTTTCATCCGTCTTCAGTTCAATTTCGTTGTTTTGAAAAATAGCTGAAAAATATTAAATCCTACTCATCAAAGGTTTACCAAATATGGTTATAGTAATTATTTTATCATTAAAAGATGAACGAAAAAATTTCTTCATGTTTATGAACATAGAGTAACAGTCTCACGTATTTCTCAAACACATTGTGAAACTATCATCAAGAATATATCCGATAATTTGTTTTAAATCTGGATTCATATTTATGGGTTTATCTACCAATCTTTATTTCTCGACCATTTCCGGTACTCGAAACTTTTTGAGAACATTAGATACAGTCAATCTATGTAAATTCTCCATTTTAGATATTGTTGTTATCGAGCGTGCTACTGGATGTGCTGATATAATGCTTGTTTTCATACCTTGAAAAACTCTATTGCAGGTTCTGTGGCTATAACTGACTTTATGTTTTCTACAGCTCAATAACGTAAAATTCATTTTTTGTTTGAAATAGTAAATCTTGGCGATGAATGATATTTTCCATTTTCAAAACGATGAAATTGAAACGAAAAACCTGTATATATAAAATGCAGAATATATCAAAATCATAAGATTAAAGACTAAGATTTGTCAAGACTATTCAAAAGGATAACATATATTCACTTAAACAAAGTTTAAAGAATATTAAATGGAGACTGTAATTATATAAATGCGCATGTATTCCATTCATGAACAGTGGATATAAAGTCAGAGATCGTTAAATCTCTGTACTACTGTAGACAATGTATTTTGTTACAAAATAACTCAGAACTGATTGATAATCATGGTAAGCATTTGCCAGTTTATATATGGTATTTGCTGGACGCCATAGGGTCTGAACTAACCTAATAGTGGTTCACCTATCGACTTAATGTGTTTTATTTAGTCAGCTATAGAGTATTATCATACCATCGTTGATTCGTATTTTATATCGCTCTTGAGTAATCGCTAACTTTCAGACAGAATCTTATTGTCCATACTATCTCGTCTCTTTGCAAATAGCAATATGTTGTGGAATATGTCGGCAAGATAGCCCTGTTGAAATGTGGCTTCTCGGCCTATGTTTCAACTTATCTTGATATAAAAAATAATAAGGATGAAATCAGTGATAGATGTAGCCCCCTATATGCTTATTCTGTTGTAGATAGTTTTCAAAGTAACCACATGTAAATATTAGATTGTAGACATTCACCATATATAGCTGGATCGATGTGATGGGGTTTAATCATTGAATATAATTTATCACATATTTGTTACGCTTCGGTTAGATGATAATCGTGGCCATTTGAGGCATTATCTACTCATACCTGCGATGGTTGTTGCAAATATAAAACACTCTGTTTTATATTCTAGTGAGTGCCGTCGATTCATGTATCTTATGACGTAGGTACCTAGTAGATCCTTAGATTTTAGGACTATAATCACTAACCGTAATGAACTGCTTGAATACCTGACTCAAACGCTTCAGGAACGCTGAGTTCCGTACCGCTTTTGTCTCAGCGGTGATTAAATCATTAGTCGTATAATAAGAGACTCTTTTTTTGTCAGTAGAGGTCAGTTAAAGTTAGAAGGCTAAGTACGCTTCGTGAAGTATTGCTGTCCAATCATATGAATATTATAGATGAACATGCACAAGGGAGATATTGCTTCTATACCTCATAGATGGAGGATTTTATTCAATAACAAACAATGCAACATTTTCTCATACCTACATAAAACATAAATTTAACAACTCTTTCGCGAAATAAATTGAAAACCTCGAGGAAATTAATAGTATGTATTGATTTTATGATATGGTCATTTTTTCAGATTGACTGAATATTTCGAAGTTTATATTTGTTTTTCTCGATGAATAAGATTCCTAGCGAATTTTGTTTAATAAATTATTAAGTCAATTCCTAAATGGATTTACATACATTGAATTTTTATGACAAAAATCTCATGGACACACATATTAATAGTTATTATTTCTTGTTTTTATCACATTAGTCTGCATAATTAGTTACCAATGATCTGGATCTACTTTTTTTATTGAATTGATCACAGAAATATGTATCAAATATTATTCGAAATGTATTTCCAAGTACAATCAAAATATATTACTGGTCCCAATATTAGCGCTGTTGTTGATGAGTTAATTTTCGAATCCACAGATGTCCAAACCATCAATCTAACGATATTCAATACTGACCAATTCGCATAATATCATTCTATGTTCGATCATTCAATCCTAAGTATTATCTTTATTAATTCGTTATCGAATTCGTGTAAGTTTCATAAATTTTCATCTGTCACAACTAAATTTTCTATTCGCGAGTATCAATTGACCATCAAATTCTTGCAATTATTTTTACCATTTCCAAATTTGAATTAATTTGAATCTTCTCTTTAAATTGTTATAAAAGAAAATAATTTGTTGTATATCTTCATTTATAAATCATATATCATTTTACAGTAAAAAATGTATATTTTTCATCCGAAAATAATTTTATTTGAATTTTGAATATAAATACTATTCATAATGTTCGTCTTTACATCGTTTGACATGCACAGAATTTTAAGATAAAATCCAGAAAAAAATATTAATCTAAGATTTAAACAAATAATATAATTGATGATTGTTATGAATATTTAGCTTGTGTATATGGAATTGACATTTTTAGTGATTTCAGATAAATAAAAAAATGTGACATTTCATTTTAAACTCAAAGTGCATAAAACTGAATATATAAAATTTTTTAGGCTATATATAACCTTTATTATCTAACAAAATTACTGAAATCGAAATGTTAATGTTATTTGGAATATAATAATTGGTATTACTGCATTTTACAACCATTTTTTGAAACACGTCTATTTATTAACCATGTCCTTATATCCGTTATTGGTTTGCAATCTTTTCTTATATTACAGATCTTATAGAGGGTTTACCCTATATATGAAAAATGTGTTAAATTTTTCAATGACAATACATTTAAACTAATTACTTTGTTTTATATTTTTTTTAATTTTATCAGTTTTTACTTCAATAAAACAAAAAATGAAATCTTTCCTATCGAAATGATAAATTTTATCTAAAATTATATTATTATCTAGAATATGTTACAAAAAATTGGCTCGTAATCGCTAGATCGACAGAGTGTCTTTAAAAAGGACACCATTTATTAACATGAAAAACAAAGAAAATATAAATTAAATGTTGTGAAATTCAAATGAATAAATTATTACATATTTTTTTGTATATAGAAATTTTGATATTATTCGTATTAAAGACTATAGAGATGTCTCAATAAACATTTATTTCATCACTGATCCACACCTTTTATATCGGGTAAATTATATTTGCCTGACTGCATCAAAATATTCTATTTCCGTCAAGCCTCAATCATATATTTAATAAATATTAACCAAATAGCATTTTCTGCAGAACAAATGCTTTAGACATATAAATTAATTTATATTCATAGTTTTTTTCATAATTATAAAAGGTCTACATTTGGTAGATCTAAAAGTATTCTTGTCCATGTGTACACGTAAAATATTGGTAGAAGATATGATGATCCTATGAATTCTATTTAGAGAATTTAAATATATCTCAAAGAGGTAGATGAGTATATTCGTAGTAAAATAATGATATAAATCAACATTATATATACTAAATAGACAAATATGTCAGATATGATCAGTCATCTGAAAACCTGGGAGCGAATTATTGCAACCTAATTGGTTAAAATAAAAGATTTAAAAAGTTGAAAGATATTTAATCAAAAAAATTCGCTATGTAAACATTGAAGCATTCGTCGAATAACCTAAAAACTCAAATGTAACGTTTTTTATATACATTGAATGATAAAAAAAGATCTCCAATTACTATGTTTTAAAAAGTAATATTCACAACATTTTCTATGGAAACGTAATGATAAAAAGAAGGGCATGTAGAAGAAATCATTTGTCTAGGTTTAACGCAGATAAAATATTTGGTTTAATTCTCCTAAAATATTAAATCTTTCACCTCAACTCTGTTGTTAGGATGACCGGATGTATTTCCCTTTAGCACGGTGTAACTGCATATCTATTCTAATTAAATATATAAACACGGCATACTTTTTCCGCTCAGCAATAGTTTCTTTGGGATATACATCGCAAGAAGATATGAGCTGTATATTGATTATTTAGTGAACTTTAATTGGATTATAATGGTAATAATATGTTAAATGAACATTTAATGCCTCAGATACGTAAGTTTCTCTGAATTATTTTACCTTTTACCAGATGGCACTCCTGTACATCTGCTAAATATACATGTAATATTTAAAATAAAGCATACCACTTTTCATTGGAATGAAACAATTACCTTTTAAAAGCCATGATTTATATCCTATCGATAACGCAATATACGGAATACATAGGAAACATATGTATAAATCTATTATTCAAAATTATTCAGGAGATAATACAAATATTACAAGAAGCTTTTGCTAACGTCAATCAAAATAGGATAAGAAGATGTATTTGTCAATGGCAGAAAAGTCTAGAATCATGTATTGGGGTCATACGTAGACATTATTGATATCTACAGTCAAAAAACATAATTAAATTCGGTGTATTTTTTTCAAAATCACTATGAAACAATAAATTTAAAATAATAATTCATACAATAATGCTCACAAACAAATAAAATCCTTTTTTACATGAATACTAAAATCACTTTTCAAGAGGAAAAATGTGATATAAGCTGATTGTGATTTGTGATATACGTTATACCTAAGAAAAACAAATGGATGAACTCTTAGTAAATTCTCATAATTATCGGGATTTTGTACGCGTTATGTTTGTTTTAAAAAATGCTTATAGTCATATCTCAAATATCACCGAAATAAATATATTAAAAAATATTTTGTATTATTTTATGTCATATATTGTGCATTCAAAATTTCACAACGTTAGAATTATATTTACGTCAGTTATTATTAAAACAAAAGGGCGTCATTTTATTTGAAAACCATGTATATGCGTGATATTTGGATAAATTGCATAAATTCTTTTTAAAAAATATCGAATCCATATTCATCTAGAAACGATCTCAAATTGAATTTCTAACCCTCGAGGTTTTGTCAATTCTATTATTTGATATCATATTAAATTTAGATAAATGTCCAAATTTGTAGTGGGACCTCAACAAACATGAACAAACAGAGTTGAAACTATATTAATTTAAATATAATTTACACATTCAAAAAATATATACGCACGCGTAAGTTAATTGGATGTCACCAGATTAATTTGTAAAAAATCAATATTAATAAAATACTAAAATATATGAAGCTTGATCAGTATGTTTTAGTATCATAGCGAAATATATCAAAAAATACATATTCGAATTACACTAGAGTTTATTATAAAATTAAATACTGCCCCATTGAATATAAAATTCACTCATCATTTTTACTCTAAGCGACAAAGAAATTGCGAATAACGTATTCCGTCATTTCAGTTATAATTCTAATATAATAGTTTTTAGGAATATGTTGACTGTTTGTTTTATCAACATTTTCGGACCTCGATATGATTTGTTGATAGAGCACGATGGTATCGGACTCGTATCGTACACTAACGGTACATTCATTGAATAATTTCGATGCTTTCCTTCGATTGATTGAAAGTTATGAAATATGGTTATGATAATGGTTTAATTGAATATTTATTATATTATCAACCAGATAATTACCTGACAAAATAATACAGGGGAATTATACACATTTTTATCCAATTATGAAGTAATTATATTAAATGGGATTGATCATATGTTCATCAAAAATTACCGATGCGTTTAAATTGGTTTAAATTATTGAAGTTTATAATTATTTCTACCTTAATTATTTAAAAACTATGTCTTCATTAATGATGGCTGAAAGGGTGAATGAGCTAACCCTCAAACTTGCAAATTTTTTACTTGAGAAGGATGGAGAATGGATTTCGTTTTCAATCAGTGGATTCATTGCTTATTTGACACTATCACTTGTAAGTAAAGGCCTGCAAGGTCCCATCAAAGATCAATTATTGGATTTCATGATTTGCAATTTTTCAATCATTGAAATACCAAGTTTGAGAATCATTATGGAGCATCGATGCCTTAATTCTATGAGGATGGATGAATTTTATAAAATAGGAAGTTCTAAATCAGCAATATTTCATTCAAAACCAGCATTTGAAACTTTTAGACAAATTGCGATGGAATTTTACGTCACCGAAATGCACGATATTTATCCTACAAACAATTTTCTTCAACAAAACATAATCAATGAATGGGGTAAAACACTCTCGGACGTTCCTTATATTAACATTTTCACAGATACATTCCAGGAAGAATTAAGTATACTGATCATAAGTGAATATTTCGCTCGCTTTGGATGGAAGTCGCCCTTTCATCCAAAAAAAACCAAAGGTGAAATATTTAGGGATAAATATATGCGAATATATGCCGCAGAATTTATGGAAAGAGTGGAGCAAATGATGTATTATAACGATACAGCTATAGGAGCATCAATCGTGTATATTTCATTACAGGAAGATGATACTTACGCCGCTGTTGTTCTACCGCACCATGACACTAATGTACAACAGCTTCTTGGAAGAATGAATGTAAATTTATTGTTATATCCAGAACCAGAGCATATACAAGTGGTTTCGCGATTCAAAGAGCCATAGAATCGACCTACATTTACCAAAATTTGGATTAGTTAACCGAATAAGTCTGAAACCATTTTTGGAATATTATAAATTGGAAAGCCTTTTCAAAAAACATGAATCAGGTCTAAAAAGCATGATCAAAGGTGAATCATACATAAATGATTATATGCATGTATCTTCAATCAATGTTGACGAAATAGGGTCTCACTCTATATCAAACGATAAACAACCACACATAACCCGTATTAGTGCGGGGACTATCGTCTTCTTGGTAAACAAACCTTTTATATTTTATTTGTACAATTCAAAAAAACAACTAATATTACATTTATCTGTGGTGACCATGCCATATAACTATAAATATTTAGAAAAATGATTAAAACAGTAATTTTCAATTAGCTTTATTTTAACGCGTCTTTTTGAATTAATATTTTACTTTCCTATTCGTGGGTTGGATCATATAAATTTTGAAATGACTCACGATTAAACATCTAATATTCAAAAATTTTACATACAGGCCACGAAAATTCGACCCAAATATTAATCCTTTAATATTATGACTATCATTTGATTACTTATTTAGATTCTTTGCAATCAATGGGTCGCACAAAATCTTGTTATTTAATTTGGTTTAAGTACAACTATCTCTTGATTATAATGTGTTTTTGTCTAGCCATCTTTTAATTAATACAATTTTTTTGTACACTTAATGGATGCGTTTTACAAATTGCGATTTAATTAAAATCAATATACGCATATTAAGGATCGTAAACAGATATTAACTTTAAACATGGATGGACACAAAAATATTCAGAAGGATCATGGTAGTTTTGAGGTAAAATGTTCATTTTTTTCATATCCGAATCTAAATATCGTATTATATCACTTTTTTGTTGCACCGATTAGTAGCATGATGCAGTTCAGAATTAAAATACACTTTATGTCGAGGTTTAAAGACATTAATATTCAAAAAAACATGATGGCGGGACATTGAGAAAATATTAGTCTATCATAAATTAAACAAATCATCATAATCAATTTCATGGAAAAAATATCACGTCGAAGAGCATTCCATGGTCATCAGTTTGAAAGAATGGGTCATCAACAATGAAGAATAAATGACTCCTCATTTGTTAATTCTGATAAAGATTATAGCCTTATTAATTCTAACTTGTTGTTTTACTACACAAATACACATATAATGTCTGACTTTTTCAATCAACATGTCACTGTGCTTATGAACTAACAAAAATTTTAAGATTCTCGAGCGAATATTGGAGACGCAAAACATTTTATCTACATATTTCACGAGATCAATCGACTGCTGCGTTATGAATTGACACTACTAAGATTGTTGATCAGATAATATTTTATAAGTTAATAATAGCATAATTTGTAATACTCGACATTCTGAAAAATAGAAAGTGATTTTATATTCGTTTGTGATGAGAAATGACAACGAAATAAGATATTACTCAATAGATATTATTGAAAGTCATGATAGTTTCTCGTGTTATGAAAACGGATAAATTTCATAATAATTACCGTACTGCAACAACTCATGTCGACGTTTTTGACCCAAATATCAATTTCGCGGATCGCAAATAAATATCAATCGTTGCACAAGTTTATATATATATCACAAAAAGATGAGGCTTGTTAGGTATGTGTAAAAAAATCTTGTTTCTCATCAAGATAGCAGTCGAAATCTGTTGAAAAATCAAAATTTTATTAATTAATAATCCTACAATTGATTGAAATAGTCTTATCTCTCATATAAAACGATTGTATGTATGAGTAAAAGTTTAAATTTTTTATTAATTCGCAGAGACATTTTGGATGAAAAATAATGTGTATTTAGTATTTGAATACTGTACGCGCGGCTCTATGCTCTGCTGCTTTTTCCCCAAAATTATGACAAATTTAAAGGGCTATGGTCTATTCAATGACATTTCTTAAAAATGAATTTTTACCGTTTAATGTCCTTTCATGACTAAAACGCAAGTGATTTATCCAAACATTTGAACCTTGCGGTTATATACGTACTAAATACAATTTTCTTTAAAATTAAGATGGTACGGCTTTTACAAGTGTACTATCTATAAAGCGGAAAATATTGTATTTAATTTAGTTTTGATCCCAAAGAATTTTCGTTATTTAAGATATAAATTTGAATAGAATGTGTGTGATTGAAAATATTTGATGAGTACTCGCCTGGATTTCGAACATCATCATTGTTTTAAAAAAACATATTTTTGTTCCAAAAAAATTATTCTATTGTATTTGTCTGAGGATTATATTAAACATAAAATGTATTTTTACACAGATTATGCTAACAGTATATACGGTTCCTCTTCAACACATTGAGTATGTAAACCGATTCATTTTGATATCGTCCATGGAGGTATTCCAACGCATACAATTTAATTTCTGAACGATCTTTGCGTAAAAATGATTGTGAAGTTGTCAGCATTGTGCTATCATTTACACGGCGTCATTTATGATTGATATATTTCTTCTGGCGTGTTTTACGATAGTGCCATACTCTTAATTTCTAAACCTTAACTTCCAATTCTAGCCCTTCAAAGGTTAATGTAAGAAGGGGTTTTCAGTTACTGGAGGGTAAATTTGTAATTTAATTGTCATATTTATAAACAATAATTTTTATTTTTGCAGATTCTCCTAAAGTGAATCATTAGTTTAAATTTGTTCATTCTTACACTCATACTATGTTCACACACTAATTCCAAACCCATACTTACTCTTCTATGTCTAAAATTCGTTATTAGGTAACTACTGATACGCTATAATTTGATTTCGTAGATAGGCTGTTACGTTATCATATTGATAAACGTGCAGGGTTTATAGACAAGTTCAGATATTAAATTAAATACAATGATAAGATCTGAAGAGGCTTGAAATGAGGACATTTCATCTATAAATTATTCCGAGATTAATTAAGCACTATCATTTAGCATATAACTGTTAAAAAGTAAACGATAAAATATTCTCGATCGTATTGGTATACTAGCCATATAAAACTCTATGAAAGATTACTTCCAATAAAGCACCTTTTGAATTTGGATTCGATAAAAATCAAAATCAATGAATGCATTTGGATATATCTGATATATCGTTGACGAAATATGATTCCATTAACTTGGTAATTACAATTGAATTTAAGTTTGTTATTGTCACGCACGCTTTGCAAACCACTTCAGTTTATGTTTAAAATGTCAAAATCAATCAATTCAATTAATAGAAAAAATAATGAAAAATCGAACTTTTTACAAATGTATTTTATTGCAATTAAAAAAACAGTTCTAGAAGATAACTTTATGAAATTAATCAATAATATAATTACATGTTTATACGCTGTTGAATTTTTTTCTTGTATACGTATGTTGGACCATTGACCAATTGAGTATTACAGGCAAATCTGAGCTGAATCAGTGTGTGATTTGATTATGAGATTATAACAATTACTGTTTTTATCGTCAATAAAAAACTATCATCAACTATGCTTAGGTATATAAAGTTTGAACCTTAAGTATAATTACTTCTTTCGATATATGAATCAACGAGATAAGAAAAACATGGTTTTAACGATTCATCATATTGTAATACTGTGAATCGTGTCTAATTTATATATATTTTATTTGCCATTGGTTATTTTTAAATTTTCTACACTTTCCCATCAATACATATTCCATTAAATGTATAAAACAATAAATTAATAAATTCTAATTTTTAATTTTTAAAATTCGTTTGTGCTGGAATTTATCTTCACAAAAATCAACAAAACCAAGATAATAATTATCGATATCACACCCATTATCTAAATCTTAAAATCATCACATCCAAAATTTTGCGTAATTTTAGTAAATATTTTCGCGTCTTCATACAAACAAAATCGAATAAATTAATAACTAATATACAGTATTAATATAGGAGAGGTTGTCAGAATACATCCAAGCTCAGAAGATATAAAAAGTAATGTACCTTTGAAGAATAAAAATCACTCATCTTTGAAAGGGGGCTATCCATCCTATATAGGCACGCTTCCTATTCAGAAAAATAAAAAAATAAATTTGGTTTATCACATTATAGAAAATATTAAAAATAAATTAATTTTTTATTAATACATACTTTTACCGGTTCTTCGATTACGATTACATTTTTGAATATGTAGTTTCAGCATCCAAAAAGTTTGAAAGTATTTAAAATTATTTTATAATTCGACCTGATTCTAGTTTTTGAATATTATTTCCTTATTTATGCTAATTCTAACAGTAAATTAGATAGCTAGTTCTGTGATGGTAATACAAAAACATTGGTAAAATGTCATGACATTTCGTTTCAGTTCAATTAATAGAGTGCTTCCGATATAATCGTAAAAGATTTCTAGGAATAACTCAATGAATTAATTTTTGAAGATACCTTACATCTATAGCGTACAATAAATTTTAAACTCTGACATTAACTTAAAAACTTAAATGAACTATAAGGCATTTAAATAGATTGAGGATCATGTCTTGAATATCCAATAAGACGTTAGTAAATTTGGCAATGAATATCTGAATCGATATTCAACTGAAGTATTCATCATTTTTGCAACGAGAAACTAATGTTATATTTAATGAGTTATAAATTTGCAAACTCGAACATTCAAAAATTTACTCAAGAAAAACCTACAGCAGATATAAATATCATGCAGGCAATATAAGCCAAAGAAATACTTCATTTTTCAAGGTGCGCATATGCTCAGTAAAAAAAATTATCTCATTTAACCTAATTTAGAAACCCTGACATCAATAAACAATATAAAACAGGCCATTGTATCATCATAGACAGCAGTAACTCTTTTGTGCCCTTATTAACAGAACTTTCGGCACTGAAATTGCAGTTGAATATCTGAATCATTGATATACAAACATGCAATATCTATAAAAATTATGTAATTACCAAAGTCTTCCAATCATATGAACAGATTATATGGGACAAATATGCTATGACACACAAAATTTATTATCAGCGATTCACTAATTTTTAACGAGATGCGAATAAATAATGAACGGTTCTTCTGCAGGCCTCTTTCTGAGCCTCTAGTGAATTAAAACTAATTTGGAAAAGTAATCCGCGTTTACACAGCTGCGATAGATTAAATACTTCTCTTAAACCCTGTTTAATGTTAACAATTAAAGAAGTTGATTTGGATAGCATTATGAGTGTTTTTATTACAAGAAGATGCATCAGATGAACGTTTGGCAAAACGAATATTCGTAATGGGAAAATGGAAATCAAAGAAGCTACAAAATGTATCTCATTTTCATAAAAAAAAATGCAGAATCAGGAAGAATTGATACATAATGTTTACAGAAATATGGAAAATAATTACCGATATCACTAAGCCTTAGTGAGCAAACTTTATTATAGAAATCAAAAATCACAATGTCTACTTCGTAAATTAAAACCTTCAAAACGAAAGACGGCGTTGTTACAGGTGAATTTCCAAAGATAGAATGACTAACCAGAATGAAATTGTTAATTATCCTTATAAAATTTTTAAATCAACTCGATGACTAGGCATATCAGCGCTAATTTTCAATTTGAAATGAGCGGCCATATGCCATTTCAATGCCAATCAACCAAATATTTCAACAAATGGTACTCTTACCATGCATCCAAATGATAAAAAACGAAATGCTATTCGGGTTCATACGTTTACTGTTTCCATTTCGACTTTCATTGATAACGATCATCAATATTGCATAAGGACAATAGTTATATGTGTGTTCATTAAATTAAAAAAAATTTGTACATTAAAATGTGTTGAGGCATTCTCACTGGTTGAAATATTTCCTGTTATTGCTAATAAAATTTAAAGGGATAAACAAAAAAAAACGTTTTCAAAAAGATCTCAAAAAATTTATTTGTCCGTATTCAGCTTTTAATATTTATTGATTTATGTTTTATGTCAACTAAAAATTTTTAGACTCAAAAACTGCATGTCTGAATGTAATTGTTAAATGGATATCAAGAAACGTCGGGTATAATCGTATGGTATTATATCAAAAAATAATTGCTTTTTTTTTGCATCAATATAATGAATCTAGTGTAAATCAACAAAAATATTATTGAAATTAACGATCTATGAAAATGGTATACGCTGGTTTTATGGGATATATGTATATATGGGATTTAATCCTTCTCAGCGTCTGATCAATGTTTCAGTTTTTGATAAATTTACTCAATGTCTGTCTATTTTTTTCAAGTAATTTAACATTTAATAGGATAACAATAGGCTTTTTTATACAATTATGCGTTTAATAATATAATTATCGCCGCAATTGATTAATTTAGAGTAATAATTTTATCAAATTTTTCCCTGATTTATTATTAAGTTTTTAACATCAAATGGTGATTAAATATGATTGAATCACAATGAATTAATTAATGTTAAACTAATCCCTCCTATTTAGATTATCAGTCGTTTATTCTTCAAAAATGGCTGATAATGTGAACGAGTTTACTCTAAAATTAGCAAATTTTTTACTCAAAGATGATGTGAAAATGTTTGGATTTTCAATCAGTGGATTCGTTGCTTATATGACCCTGTCATTCGTCAGTAACGGACTTCAAGGTCACACCAAAGACCAATTATTGCATTTATTGAATTGCAACTTTTCAAACATGGAAATATCATATACAAGAACTCAAATGGAGACTCAGTGTCTAAATTCATTCTTGATGGATGAGTTTTCAGCCATAGGAAGTGCCCAGTCGGCGATTTTTCATTCTAAACCAGTATTTGAAAACTTTCAACAAATGGCGCGCGATTTTTACGACATAGAAATGCATCCAATCGATCCGACAAACCATGATATCCAACAGTACACTATCGACGAATGGAGTAAAAAACTAATCGGTGTATATTTTAATGACGTTTTTAAGGAATCAATCCATGAAGATATAAGTATACTGATTGTTAATGAATATTTTGCACGTTTTAAATGGAAGACACCATTTAATCCAAGATCAATAATAAAGGGAATATTTACAGATATTTCCATGAACAATATTACTGCGGATTTCATGAAAATGACAGATATTTTTCGATTTTATAATGACGTAGTTATTGGAGCATCAATCATTTTTATTCCATTGGTCGATGATGATATGTACGCCGTAATTATGTTACCATATCCTGATAAAAACCTACTTGATATACTTCCCAGAATTAATGTAGAGATTAAAATAATTTGCAGAATGAGAGAATATATTCCTGGTTTAATCTTTCATTGTTCCGAAGAATTAATCTACTTTTACCTGAATTTGGAATACTTAGCAAAATATCTCTGAAACCTTTTATGGAATACTATAAATTGAATAGGCTGTTCGACAAACATAAAGCTGTTCTCACGAGCATGATTAAAGATGGAGCATACATAAACGAATACGTGCATTTATCTTCAATACAAGTAAACGAAAGAGGGTCGTATGATACATCAACCGAAATAAACGTAAATCTAGCCCGTAATCGTCGTGAGGCTGTTCCCTTCTTTGTTGACAAGCCTTTTATATTTTATTTATACAAATCAACAGATAATCTAATCCTACATTTGTCAGTCGTAACCCAGCCATATAACTATATATATGTCTAAACATGCGCGTAATTTTTTTTTTATAAATTAGCTCTATTTCAAAATTAGTATTACATTAAAGTTTATTATTTTACATTCTTATTGGTTTTTTTAGTTAATAACAATTTCCAAAACTCACAAAATCATACCTTTGTGAAAAATTTTAATAAATACAACTATTAATTATAATCACCATTGTTGAATATTTCTAGTTTGTGTGTATTAAATATCGTCAATCGTTTTCATTGAATGAATAACCAGAATCATGACACAAAATTATCTTTTTAGTGCATCTCTTAGTTGATTTACCTTTACACCATAGGTCCTCGACATTTTATCACTTGAGAGCAGGTTCTATCAATCCGGCAGATGAACGGTCCCAATATTTTCTATGTAAATTTCATTGTTTGATAGTTTTGATTGATACAGTATCTTTAAAAATAAATTTCACAAACCATAAATGACAAAAATTTTAAATGATAACAAACGTTGATACTGGGTTTCCATCTATCATTGCGCAAATCTACAATTAAAATAACATTGATTCCATTTCTTATCGATCGAATTCGATTTAATTTCGAGCAAATCTCCAATTAAATTTCTTGTAAACGAAATTCGATTTAGTCATATTTTATTGATAATTAACACGAGAAATATAAAAATCAGTATACAATAAGCGATTTTGATCAATATGGTTGTTAGTTTTATAGTTATAATGTTGATTAAAAAAAATCAAAGCATAATTTTGCCGAACAAATTGCTACGTCAGAATCTATCGCATTTCATCGTTTGAGGCATATGTGTATCGATTTATTAGATATCCCGTGTAACGTAACACAGCACTGAGTTGCCGAGTTGGTGACCGCGTGGTGAGCATCGATGAGTCGTGGGTCCGATTCTAGCTAGACTCACCTTTAACGATACATTAGGCGTGGTCTGCAGGATGCAGTAGAGCGTGGTTCTCCTAGGAGGGGAGAAGTGTAAGGATATATTAGATATCCTGTGTAAGTTAACAGTGCTTAGTGCTCGAGTTTGTTGACCGCTCAGTGAGCATCGATTAGTCATGGGTTCGACTCCAGCTTGACTCAACTTCTACGTTACAATATGTTTCATCGAAAAAGTGTATATTCATGGTATATTTGGGTAAATGAGAGATAAAACTGGTGGACTTAATGCAGCAATTAACTAGTCATATACACAAGTTACGGGTCATGATTCGATTGGATAATTTAACAGCACTCAAAACAGCACAAATATTTGCCTAAATGAATAACAGCTGGAATATTCGTTTTAATTCTAAAATGTTATTATTTTATAAATTATTCAATAAATATCTTAAGCAATTTTGTTTGTGATAGATCAAAAAGGTGATTTGCGCGATTTGAAATAGAATTTCGGCGATGATGGGTAGAAATCTTGTATTATTATTTAAATTAATACATTATTAATAAATGGGATATTAAGCCCTGCATTTAATGCCAAATTTCGTAATAACTAGTGCAGGATGATGGACATATTGTTTTTCCTTAATTTTAAGATGTGCATAACTCTGTTTTAGACCTGTATTTTTAATTAGTCGTATTCATGTTTTTAAACAATTATTCACACAAATATATGGCACGAATTACTTTTCTTAAGTGATAAAATTTTCAAGATTTAATTTCTTTCTATCAATAATATTCCGAAAGTTATCATCCGATACATTGAATTTGAGAAAAATATTTTTGGGAAGATCAAATCTTTTTTGATCCACTTACTCTGCTCTAACTTGAGCAAGCGAGGCATATTATTTTTCGATTTCGGGTACATTTAGTGGAAGAGTAAAATGGATTGATAAAAAAGGTGACCATGGGTTCAATGATATTTAACTGCTGAAATCAATTTTCAAACTATTCTTTTTAGTAATTGAAGACTTGCAATAAATGCTGGAGTCGATGTGCACGTCTTGTGAGATATATTTGATATTTTTAAGATTTAACAATATTCTTCATTTACAGCTGTGAAATCAAAAAAAAAAACAAATTTGTTTTAAAAGAGGTCACAGATAGTTTTATTAGGGTAATATGAAGGTTTTCTCACCAAAGCCTAGGTTTAAATCAATAAATTTGTCAAATATATATGGGAAAAATGCAAATCCGGGGACCAATAAAAGATAGTTGATTCAACAAATATTTTATTTGTTGGAATTTAGATAAACTCTGATTACTTCAATTTAATTGAAATATCTTGAGACTTTTAACTTTCTTAACCAGTAATTTTGATAGTGTAGTATTCAATTCCGTTTTCAGAACCATCTCATATGTTTTGAATGGGTTCCTCGTATAAGATTCACTATAATATAAAATCATTCATAATATGTCAAAATAGGAGTATCTTACCATTAAAAACATTTTAGATAACTATATAACTGAAAGACAATGTTAATAGATGATTTGTCGTTCTTGTAGTGGGTGATGAATCTTCTAACCATACCATTGATCTGCTGAGATCTATCAGTGATTGTATCTGACAGCTGGCGTAGAAGGATATTTTTGCATTTATCTCGCATTAAAATATTTGGTAGATCCTACCCTGTTGTTTGTATTTTCAAAGGTAAAACTTTAAGTTATTATTCTTTTACAATAAAATCGCAAAATATTAATCCTACAGTAACCCAAAAATGTGCTGTTTGATATACCTTTCTAAAGTACGATTGTAGTGAGAACCATTCCTAATTATTCAAATCGCTCTTCTTTCTGTTTATAAGTATTCTTGAAATTATTTTATTATTATTTACATGATGATATCGGACAACTTTAAGTAGTGTATTGATGACATAATTTCATGTTTGTTTGAAAATGAATTAATTAGGCCATCTGAACCACTAAGAAATGGTTTTTTTATAAATTTTCATGAATGAAATTTTTATTGACTTCATTCATTGATGTGAAACTTTTTCAAAATAGCAATTGTAGTATTTTTAAACTTTATACCAGACATTCTCAAAAATGAGTGTATCGCAGACAGGTTCAGTTTAAGTTGATATATGGTTTTCTATCTGAATTCAATTTAAAGTTTATAGTTGAGACTGCTGGAAGAATGGGTTGTCTGGAAAAGACGTTTAAAATATTATTTATTGTAACAATACGACCACACCACACAAAAATTCATCTTTGTATAGATGCAAAAAAGTGGTTCTTTTAAGTTGGTATTTAATTATTCGGATTCATCTGCTTTTACATTTTTTTGGATGTACAATGTACCAACTTGATCTATAAACATAACATAGTAATTGGGTTTATTCAAAATTTTGGACAGGCTTAGTAGTTCTAAAAATGACAAACTTGCATGTATAGACACAATTTATAAGAATGAAAAAAGCAGATAGATAGGTATCTCGATAACTTTTCTTATTTTGTGAAAGTATAGTTAGCAGAGAAAAGGCTGTATTAAGAGGAATAACTAGTGAAATTTTTCACTATAAAGCCATTGTTATATCTACAATTTGATTACAATACTATGATTAATTTTAATTATTTGAACAAAATATTTGATCATTATGACTCAATAGTATGACAGTTGTTGAAAATAATAACTATTTAACACTCATTAACTGATTAATAATTTTGTATGGGACGCCTGTTAAAAAGTTTAGCATTCACTTCTTCGCGCAAGATTGCCTAAATACTTATAAGATACAACCTCTCTAACGGTAATATCACTGATATATTTGAGGCTTTTGAGTTTGCATAAACATTGTTTTAGTTTATCGCATATTTCTACAGTAACTGAACAGAATAGACACAAAGGTTGACTAACTCTGAGTTATTTGAGATGGCTTACCTGATTTTGAGGTATTTTAATAACTTCTTTTTTTACTAGAATCTTTAAAACACATTTTTCCAATATTTTACAAAATCAGGTATAAATTAAATTTATTTGTTTCAAAATTTTCTTTTCTTTTAATATTACCTGGAAAGTAACGGCCTAAATATAATGGTCTTAGGATGCGATTAACTTTACTGGAATAGCATTGTATCCTTATGATCTAGTTTATTATTTTATTGCCAAAATACACCATTTTTATCTCGCAGTCTCATTTTTATGCGATGAATTTAAATTAAAAATTCAACATTTATTCAGTTTTCATAGAGCCTATCCGCGTCAATATATGACCCGATTCTTATGTAAAACCTATCTAAAAAGAATGATAAAAATTAAAAATCTGACCTCAACCTCCACACTTATCATTATCTTGATAAATTTCACAACTGTTACTATGTCTTCAGATTGTTCAGAATTCATATATCTCATTATGTGTGGCTGCTACCAATTTTAATATTGTAGACTTTTGATAAAGTTAAACGAAAATGCGATTTCAATCCATTAAGAGTATATAATGATATGTGAAACGCTTTCATATATAATTTCTCTTGAGTGATAATACTTTTGTTTATCATGGCTGATGCATTTAATCTGTGAGACAATCAATCCTCATACATGAAATAACGACAAGCGTTTTGGTATTAATTGAACATTTATAAAATTCTTAAACTTGATTTTAATGAAAGAATATCCTGCGCATGTACTATTATATGCATACGTGCAAAAACATTGATACCGACAATAAAAGAATACAAATATATCAACTATATTCATAATTAACATTTATGTCTTCAGTATTTTATCGTTATCGACATCTTAAAATATTGGAATGTTTTGAAGGTTTAAAATAGGACGTAGGTGAAACGTCGACGGTGTATATATTAAAAAAAAATCATCGGAGTTTAACATGGAATATTAAAATAGAAAAGGATTCGCAAAAATAAATTTCTATATCGTGGGATAATTACTACTACGGTCAAATCAATTACTGTCACCTGTTGTGACCGAGTAAAATTGGCATTCTAGCGAGAGTATCATAGTATCGAGGGTTTGTAAAAATAGTTCTATTTTCTCAATTTAAATATCTGTCTAAAGATCTGATGACTCGTCAGATTGGACATCTTCTTTCGTCGGATAACCCGCATCTCCTCATCAAGCTGATCGCATTGTCGAATTATTGTATTCTTCCCGTTTCTCTGTTCCATGACGCTCAGCTGGTTCTCCGAGAGCGTGTGCTTTCTAGAAAGAAACGACTTCCTCCTCTACAGTTCTATCATCAGCTTCGCTTTCGATTGGGATATCACTCCACAACATCCCCTTCACAATTATTTTCTATGTGAAAGATCTGCAAGTCGCGAGGTGCTCCTCGGCTTCGACAGAGTCAGATAACTCGTATTTTCAGTTCTCTTGCGCCATTTCCTCCACTTGCCCAGCTAACAAATTCTCCATCACTTCCACGTCCTCTTCTTCAGTTTGCATATCCTCTATAATAAATTCGTGCCTTCGCGAAACAATTCGTTATCTTTGACTTTCTGACAAGGTACCAAGTACGTCGTGCGATGTATAGTGCTTCAATCAACGTGGAGTTGAACTGTTATCACTTTTCCAATATCCTAAGCCTACGGAATAAAAGCTGCCTGTTATGTGGCTTTGGGTCTCTATGATTCCGTAATACATAGTTGCGAATTAGCTACAGTGTTAGGTTTGAAGACGACTAACTGGACAATAGATAATTTCTTCTACTGTGGGATTGGAATGCGATAATCGAGCTGTATACAGAAATTCAGGCTCTATACAGCTCGTGCGTTTTTAATACTCATTTAATTGTTGCATACTTGCGAAGGAGCACAGTAAAGAGATTTGTCTTGATATTAAAAATATAACGCATATACCAGACATTATTCATTATTTGGCTAAAATGTCATAAAATTTCAGTTTATACGGATATAAAATTTTATTCTTCTTTAGTGATTTTAGAAGTGATAAAGACAAGTATTGACATGAAAAAAATATTAGGATGACGATCAGTAATATTTATGAATGGCTTCGGCTCTGCGTCCGTTACCTAAAAGCGTAACACTAAAGGTAATCCTATTTGGCAAAAATATTTTTATATTTATAATACTGTTTGTCAAGGGCATACTCGCTGTTTCTATTTAACTTGTGATATGGTCTTTGTACTCCGATGAAATGACCAAATATTCATATAGAACTAATAAAAGTGATGGTTATAGTTTAACAAAGGTTCTTTCTAACATTAAAATAAATCAAATTTATTTATATAAACGCAAAAATATATTTGGATAAATGATTTCTGGTTAAAATCAAATGAAGAATGACATGTTAAGTTTTTTAATTAAATTTTCGGATATTAATTTTAAATATTATTTTTATTTGCGATGTCAATAAGGATTTAACGATCTTGAAAATATGATGATTAAGCAATGTTCAAAGACATGAAAATTCGATCAATCTAAAAGGAAACGATCATGAGAACTGGCCAGTAGCCTATATATTATGAAATATACGTTTATTTTTCCGGCTTTTATACAGAATTTGGTAACTGAGAAATATCTAGGATATTTACATTAATTATGGGCCAACTAAATGTATATTCAAAATCAAAACGACCTGTGCTACGACTGAAATCTTTGATCTGTAAACGATTACTAATCCTCGAAAATCTGAGGACGTAAATATTTAAGAATATAAAACAAAACTATTTTAATAAAAGAAGTGGTAAGATGTTAAAATATCTAATTATAGAAGAATAGCATACTATGAGATTTCAGTTACCTCTAAAATAAAATATTGAAAAAATATAAATGGTAGTAAATGCAATGAATTTTTATCATCTTGATTAAATATCCATAACATGCAATTAAAAGAACTAACTTACTTTTTAATCTTGATTAATTTTTTCTTGAACGTTTGAAAGTTAAAAACAAATTTTAAATCGTTATCTTTAGAATGACGTCACAATTTTCTCTTATGTTCTAGCTTGATGTTTCAGCCATTATTTCTCTGATGTTTTCTTTCTTAATTTAATTTAACCAGTTTTTACGGATCATCGCTTTTACTTTCCCTATCCAGTCTTTCAATATATTGTTTCATTAAAAATATTAATTTAACTCTATTGAATATTTTATTCATTATTTAATATTCTTAAATAGAATCATTCGACTATACCCTTTACAAACAGAATACCGGAAATCTGTTGAAGGTTTTTCGATCGAATTCATATAATAATTCACAACATACACTTTTATTGTTTAATCAAATTAAAATCTATTTTAGAAAAGGCATATATCATTTTGATGCTGCCTAATGGTCCAATACAGATATGCTTAAATGGATTCAAATGGCTTTAATTGAAATCGTGTTTTGTAGCCTAGACATGTTCTCTCAAAATATTCTATAATCCAACAAAATGTGTTATTTATGCACAAAAAGATTTATCGTTTGGAAAATAAAATATATTATTTTTCCACCTAAAAATACAATAAATTTAATAAAAATAATTTGAATGATTTTATTCGGAAATCTTAAATTAAAAAAGAATATCAACAATTGGTAGATACACTAATTTTATTATTTATTTTGGACCACAAAAATAATCAGAAGTGATTGATCAGGAAAACCTATCGTAAATCATTTATAGATGTGATCTTAATTCAAAGAAATGCAACAAACTGTTTTTACGGCTCTGTAATCTTTCAATCCTATCAATAAATATACAGCAGATATAGACATTTTATCCTCTAAGTTTTTAGTCTTCATTTATTTTTATCTATTTTTGACAATGTAAGTGATTAAAATGTTTTTTAGTTTAAACTTATATAACAGGTTGTCGAACTTCACCGCTGGCTCCTATGCGCCTATACTTCCAAAATATATTTCGTCTCTGAATATAGGGAATATTTAACGTAGATCCCAATTGAAAGCTCTCAATTAAAAGATATAACAAAATCAATTTGATTTTTATTGAATTAAAATTTTAGACAGAAGTATTATGCTTAATACTATGAATATCTTTTGCGAAAACTGATTAATTATTTGTCGAAGCTATGTTGAAAATAATGTATACATTTTTGTCAGTTAAATGTTTTATCAATTTATTGTTTTGACTGAACAATAAGAAATATTTATTCTCAAAAATACGTGCATAAAAATTAGGCGAAAAACTGGCAATAAATGTCTTCGACTAGACGGTTGTAGATATCGTTGCTATTTTTATAAAAATATTATGATAAAATTTTTTCGTATGATATCGAATTAATTTTAGCTCTTAAGATATGTTTTCCCTTGACAGATACTGTAAAAATCAGTATCTGATGAATACAATTTCAGAATGAAGACGAATAGATAAATATTCTCTTTCAAGTTCACCATGCGAGGGTTTCCCATAGGAAAATGAAATCATACAAGCCCCATACTTCAGCTAGAACGACTGCTTATCTATATAATTTTAGAAGATAAAGTAATCATGTCCTTGTAAAATTTTGCTTAAATTATATATTTTTTCTGTAAAATAGATATTCTAAGCTTGATCAGAAAGTAGGTTGCATGTGTATTCTTTGGAAATTATGTAATTTGATAATTTACAGACCTGATAATACAGAGAATTACTCACACTTTATATGATTGATCACGCTGATGATCATCTTTATAAATATATCCAGATATTCTTATTGAAGATCTTTTCTAAATGAATTAACGGTCGAAATGAAGTCCGCTCCATTGATTGAAGTTCAGATAATAAATAAATATTCCATTACGTGATCTTATAAAAAACACGCGCAGAGAGATTTATTGTTTAGAAACCATTTGATATTCGAATCCCATTGTGTGTGGTACCCTTTTGCGGTCGTTTTGTAATGACATGAGTAGCCATAACTTGATTTTCATTGCAGTATTTGAGAACAGTCTTGTGTAATGCATGATAACTCTAAACATTTGGTGTTTAATTTCTTGAGTTCAAAAATCACTGCTTGTAAATATTTTCAGCAGGTACTGAGCGATAAAGAAAGGAGAGGTCGTCTAATTTGTGAATTATTGAAACTATTCTTTAACAGTAGGCGCACTAGCCAACAATGAGGATGATAGAACGTTGTCTTTTGTCTCGTTGTGTAAAATTGAAAGAAACATGCCATTCTGACGTTTATTGAAACTGTTTAAATACATCCATATCTATTTTATTGGCTTTTAGCTTAATAGTTAATGGTGAATTTCGAAATTGTTTTATATGGTCTCAATTACATAGCATCTTTCGTGACAAATTGCCTCGAATGTTTTCCTTGATAAAATCATGATTGATAAATTTTGGAAAGGAATTAAAAACAATGTGTAATTATTTACAATATGCTGATTTCAAAAGGGTTATTGTCTTCATGTTTTTAAGACGAAAAATTGCTGTGTACATTAACAGTTTTTTGTAGGTCTAAAATGGAAAAAAAAATATTACAGATCATTTTATTTTATCGAATGTATAAGCATGGTCAGCTTCAGTAATGACGCTTGTTTTTGAATTACATATACATCACAAATATAATCAACATATTAAGCAAAATTCTGTTTGATGGAGATGTTATATAAAGTACCTATTTGTCAAATCATTTTAAATTGATGGTACTCTTTAACGGTTTTTACACTTTAAACACTAAGATACTACAAAAATGCTAAGAATTATCAATTATTTAAAAAACATATGTTTGATACAATTTCCATGGTGAGCAATGGAATAGATCAATAATTTTTCAGGGCCTGAATATGTTCACACATGCCTTATTGGATTCATTACACGATTTGATCATCTGTTATCTTTCAAGGATGTATGACAACATTGCTTCGTACATAGCGGGTTTTCGGACAAAATTAGGGATTGTCCAGTCCATATTGATATGTGCGCAATCCAATATGATGCGGCTGTTTTATTACTGATGGTTTCTCGTTAAATTGTGTTTTGTTTACATCGAATGCTTTTTTTGCTCGGTTAAATTTGGTTTTTCGTCCAACGAATTCGACTGGAAACCGCATCAAATCGGATTGGACAAAAATTTATTTTGTCCGAAATCTAGGTAACTACTAGATTTTAGAGAAGGTTAAGTTACACCAGATACCGTGAAAATACAATATGTGTAATCAGATCACAACAATGTATGTATAACGCCCAAAGTGTTTTCAACTCAATTTTAAATCATGTAAAAAATATGCAGAAAAAATATAGATTTTTTGAAAAACAGCCAAAAAAAAAGTCAATCCTGATTAAAGTTCATCACAGCATGCGTTTCCGAGGATGACAAATATTTGAAATATAGATCCGTACTCGTGTAATAAAAAGCTGAAATCTTTATCAATTTTAATTTAATTTTAAATATCAAATAAAAATTATGCCGCTTTTGTACAAAATAAATAGAAATATATTTATAATAGGCATTAATTACTGCTAAAAACAAATTAAACTATATTGATAATCTCAATGTTTAAATGACTTGTTATTATTTAGGGTTTAAGCACATTCTTTTTTTCGTTCATTTATTAAAAGATGAAGCGCTGTCATGGTTTTTAAATGGTCTTTTGAAGATCCAATGAAATTTGCGATCAATATTCGTTTATTTCCGTTTATCCTCTGATTCCGTTCTTCTATTTCGATATTGGGTGCTTTGGTTTGAGTAAAACTGCCATATTAAAACATTGACATTAGGTTTATCTAGATTGTATATCGAGTACTTTTACTATACAGGCTTACAAGAATAATGATTCAAAATATGAGATCGAAATTGTTAAATGAATATGAATCAGAAGCTCATGCTGGAACACTACACGGTTTGCCCTTCATATAAAAAATATGGGGTTAATTTTGATGTTTAAAGTTAATATACATATATGACCTTGTTGTCATTTTAATAAATTAAAATATAATTCAATTTATAAAAGCATGTTGTTGATATACGAAAGCTCAATTTTTTAAATTTAGCACAAAAAATCGTGCAAAATTAAAAAAACTATTGAATTATGTACCATTTGAATCTATCGATGTATTTATGGGTGAGTATAATCTTATCTATTTGGATTCAATAGACTGTCTAATATTTAAGACACTTTTAGGTCGAAAAATCCAGTATCCACATGTATATTCCTTTTAGTTAAAACTATACTTAAGGTGGACGGCTTCGAAAAAAATTGTATAATTTCCACCACCTGGATGATCAATAATATATAAATATTTCTAATCTCTTAGAGTTTAAAATAAATAGTCCAATTGATTTCGAAGCTCTTCTGAAAAGATTATAAGTCAATAACGATGTATGTGTTTATTTAGGTCATATTAGAAGACGAAACAATCGTAATTAATATTAACCAGATTCCCACTGCACCGATATTGCAAAGATATATATACTAACGGGTTTGAAAATAAGTATGCTGATGATATTAAAAATATTACTATCCTTCAATTCAAAATTTGTTGTTTTTATTTAATATGTTTATATTCCATGGTCGCGAATTTATGCGATTTATTACGATGCCATCTGTCTTATATACAGTTTTACCCCTTTATTAAAAGACTTTACAATCGGAAAAAAAAAACATTTGCGAAGGATGATGAGTGATCCATTTGGAAGTAATCTACGTTTTACTAGAGATGTTGATTTCTCAGTTTTTTTGATTTTTTAATAATTTTTGCGTATGACCATGATGGAATAAAATGTTTAATCGGTTAATCACAATAAATTCGGAGAAAATTGTTTTAAATCTGAAAAATACACACGGAAAACGATGTATTTATTTATAATAACGTAATTGTCATGACCATAAGCTGCCTCTTTATGCTAAAGATTGTAAAATTTTTGCGTTTTCAAAGATAGGGCTAACGTATTAATGAATTTATACCCTTCATGTTAAGTTTTGTGTAAAGTAGCCGCTATGTTAATGAAAATATAACCCCTTGGTTTATACAGCGATACGTCCGAGATATAAAAAAAACAATTTCGTTAGAGTTAACCAGCAGATGCATCTCTCCATGACTTGGATTCTAGTGGAAAAAATGGTGGCAGTTAAAATTTGTATTTCTTTATGGACCAAGATATTATTTACGATTCGAAAAAAGGTATAAATATTAACCCCAAATCGCGAGTTCTAAAAATGATAAAGCCATTGTATATAATTGTTCACGATTTACTCCAGAAAGTACGATATCCAAAAATAAATGAGATTTCGAACATCATATTTTTAAGGAAATATGACATTTTTATCTATAAATGAGATTATATTGCTATTAATATAGAACATGGGCGACCATCATCTATATTTTTTTATTTTATTTAATTCAGACCATTTTTAATTTAATTTAGCCACGAATCCGGGTGTGAGAAAACATCGGGAATTCAATCTAACCATAATCCAGTCTTTAAAAAATAGCAAAATTTCCACTTTCCACTAATAGTTAAATTGACTTTACTTCGAAATATACAATTTTAATAAGGTTTTATCAATTTAATAAGTTTGAAAGGAACTTATAATTATATTTTTGAACAGTATTCACCCACAACTCAATAAAATCGATATACTGATTCAAAATGGTCGTCAGGTATCAATACGACACCCTTTGATCAAACTAGGCCGATTGATTGACCTATATAAACATGGATTCAAGCCATTTGACGAAGACAGACTGTTAAGAATGAGTATAATAGGCTCTCGGACATTCATAAAAAATCGCTCCAAAAAGTTTAATTTTACCTATATTTTTGTTAGAGTTTTAATCAATTTACATTTTACTGTAGAATAGCAAATTTGGATAATTTGAAACTACAGGATTATGGAGAAATCGATCTGTCTCATAAGCGAAATTTAAGTACAAATGGTGTATCGTAACGGTTTGGGAAAATGATTATTAATATCAATATTGATGATAGATCATTGAGATACTTTCTTGTATTTTATCTTAAGATAAATAAATATATAAATATATAATAAATGATGTATATTTCTCTTAAATATCAATAATTCTATCAATATAATATATTCGATTTGGTATTTAGAGGAGAAATTTGAATATGCATCCAACTGAAATATTACCACCTCTTCAAATAGTACCTCATATAACACCCTGAAATTGATTTCCGATTAGCGATTAACTATAAATGATAAACCTCCAATTTGTTTGCGAAATTTACACCTATTTCTAAAATATATAAAATATCTTTTAATTACTCATAATTTTGGTCACTATCATAATGTCAGTAAAGATGAAGACGATAAAAAATTGGCGCAATATTCGTCATATTTAGTTTCCAAATCCCATAATTATACAGATACCCCAAAGAATTGATAATTTGTCTATTTTTTGTGTGTTACACCTTTATTATTAAGATGAAATTTTTATCTAATTCATTTTAACGTACAGCCTAAATGGGCGCTTATGTCAATTGGTATATTTTCAAGGTATCCACATTGAGACGTTTTCCACATAATTATTTTTGATCATATAAAATGGCATCCAATTAACTTTTGTTGATTGGGAATGGTATTTGATCCTATTGTGAGTTTAACGTTTGAATATTTGATTCATATTAAATTTAATAAAAGCCCCTCAATATATTTTGAACATTAAATTCGTGGTATATGTCTAAAATTTTTGGGATTATGTCATTTGTATATAATAACGAGTGTTTTGATTTTTGACACTTGGTTACTTGGTCAAATTCTTTGAGAATTAACCAATCAATTTAATATATAAATAGAGAATTTACATCAAAATTGTTCAAAAAACTACAGTCTCACAATCAATGCTTCTTCAAATTCTTTTGTTCTTTTTGATCTTACCATTCACTGGCAACGAAGCAAGCGAGCCAAGTACATATGCTATCTCAATCGGAAGCACGAAAGTTACTGTTTCGATATCTCTTAATGTGCTATATTATTTTTCAGACACGTATTATGTTAGATAATTTAGTGATGTTCGAACATTCAAAATGCCTTTTATGACATCATTTCAAGAGGAGAATTCTCATTTAATCGTTAAATATGAAAAGCCAGAACAGAAAATATCTTTGGAAATAAATTGCAAGTTAATTGATAATAAGGATGAATTAGAAATGAGTGAATGCACTTTATCAGCTAAAGAGAATTCCAATAATAAAGTCACTGAACATTCTTTTGGACAAAAATTCATACTTAAAAAAAACACGAAATATGAATTTTACCAATTGAACTTACGATTTCCAACTGAAAATAATTATGGGTATATTGTCAAATTTCGTATTTATGACCTCATCATCACATTTCCTGGTTTCTCAAAGACGTGCACTTTAAAAAGTGAAATAAACAAGTTTATAGACTGTGATATTAAATCGACCACTATTTATGATGATTTTGAACAATATGCGGCAAAATGCTCAAATGAAAATGATCCTTCTGTTCCGAAAACAACTGATGGTACGGATGGAGATACTTCTGATGAAATGAATGGAGGTAAGTCTGATGAAATGAATTAAGGTACTTCTGAGGATAAAAAAGGAGATTCTTCTGATCAATTTGACCAGAAACCAGGAAACTCAAAATCTAGGATCATTCTGGCGATAGTGTTAACAATTTTGGCCCTTATAATTGTCATTCTCATATTGGCGATCATATATCTCCATCGTACTTCAAACTCTAGATATCTAAGCATACTACAAAGTTTTAAGAAACTAGTAATCAGAGAGCATAATTAACCTTTTGCTTATATTAAATTAGAATATTTAATATTCATTAACGTTTTGAGATTTAATCTTACTGGAAAATTTTGAAATTAATACTGATTCCGCTTCAATTCAACTACGTGACGACTCAAGTTGATTTATTATAGAATGTTCATTTCAACGATACTTTGTATGAATGTGAAATTTCTTCCAACTATCTCTTACTTAAATTGTAACCTCTTCTAATGATTTTTAGAAAAGTTTTAATTTTTTTTTGCTATCGGCTCAAGGTGTTCAAACCTGCGCCGGTACATTACTGCATTTGAACTTTATGTCGACCGTGACTGCGACAGTGTCCGCATTTGTTAGCGACATACGCCGGATAGGCACCCTTCTGCAAGCAGTTAGGGTAGTGCGGGGCTCATACCCAGTAAACATTCACCCCTATCCTCTCCCCACAAGTGCTACGTTGCCAAATCGGCATTCGTTCTCTGTTGAGTAACACACTGGGGCACGGTTGCCTTCTTAGAAAAGTTTTTAATCAATAGTTACTTTCTATCAGTTGATTATGCGCGGACATGTGTTTGAGATGTTGCGAAAATTTAAATCTTGGATCTAAATCAGAGTTATAATATAACGAGTAAATCAAGATTCCGTAAGTTTGGAAAATATAACGGAATTGATAAACTGCTTTCAGATGTTGATTAGGCATATAACCATGGACAGAACATAATTAGAAATTAGATATCGTTAATTATCCCTTCGACAGTTAGGCAAATATAGATCGAATCCTAGAATATTTTTGAACTTTAAAGTTATTTTCATGTCTTTATCGTATCAATATCTGATTATCAAGTTATCATGCTCTTTAAACACCAATCCTCACTAAACTAATGACTGTGGGCTCACAAAATTTTTACGAGTCTACAATAGTTTGATTCTTTTACCCTTATATCATAGTTTCATTTGATATTCTTGATATATTCATAGACTTTATATGTTAGGACATAGCACCAGAAAACATTCGTGTAATGCTATTTTAAAATTTTGATTGGCATTTTAAAGTACTATATTTTGTGAATAAATGTAGACTTTGATGGCCATCTCGCTTTGTATTTTCGATTGCTAACCATCAAATACAATATTCAATATCTGTGAAGTTTTATGGCAGTTTTTTGCACTCTATCAAATAAAACCATTGCTTTGATGGTTTTTGCGTCAAATAATGGTCAATGAGCGATCTAGAATGGTATTGTATAAATGTAAAATTGGTTGAATTGTTTTACATTTTTGGCAACGAAATGAGACCACGAGATCAAAATGGCTTTTTTACGGTCTAAATTAATAATAAATCGAAAAGAAAGTTTACGTTTAATCTCAGGTTTACTTTAAATCTTGGTTTATACAATCTTTTATCCAAAATCAATAAATTTGGGCATCATATATTTTATTTTATTTCGAGTACTGTAATAAATTTACAAAATTAAGCAACATATATAAATAAATAATTTCGTACATGGTTAAGCAGTCTGATTTAATTGTTGTTCTTTATATCTGTATGACTCCAATTAAGTTTCCAAATAGTTTCTGGATCAAAAAAGCCTCTTTTGAATTTAGAAACATATATATGAATGAAGATAAAAATGTATCAATAATTTAAGAACCAAAAACCTTTGTCATCCTTTAATAGATTGTAAAATGCACCTATTTTTCAGTTCGTAAAGCGTTGCCATGATGAAAAATCAGTGGCTGCTTATATTTTCCTTAAAATTCTTGATAGAAATTTATATCAATTAACAATGAAAGTCGATTAAGACTCAGAATATTATCTCTTAAAATCTGAGAAATGCTGATTTCCCTTAATATATTAACATTATTTTATATAACTGAGCATTCGATAATTTACTTTATGTATTTTCCAATATGAGTAAATGTAGAGTATTTCCTGTATTAATGGAAAATAAATATAATTGAAAACATCTTTTTGGAATAGAAGAGTAGTTTGCGCCTGTATAATTTCAATAGCGTATATCTGACAAGTATGATTCTTCATTCAGGAGAAAAAGACGTCGCAAAAAAGTCCTTAATAAGTATATTGTTTTTTTATAGTCTATATTCGAATTAGACACCTTGAGAGAGTTTCGAAAATATATAAATGGACTTCAGTTAACAGATGACAATTTACACAATAAATAACGATCGAACATTGATATCGGCAACATAAATAAAACCACGAATTACAAGAATAACTTTCTTTATTGGTTGATAATTAAAAACATGTGAATGTTTTAAAATATATACCATGTTTTGCGCATTCATCTCATCATTAAAATATATTACAATTAGACTTAACTATGATATATAATTTCTGTGTCTTTTAAAATATATATAATGTCAACAAAAGATATGTACACGGATGATAATCAGGTTAGAGATAAGAAATAGACAGACATGGTTGAGTAAGATGCAGACTTATTTAAATGCGTGGCATTTAACAAGATATATTTATTTAAAAAATTCTCATAGGTTTGATAAGGTTGACATGAGCATTACTCGTTTTGCATTTTTCTATTCCTTTATAGGAATTACATTTTGGAAAATACTAAAACGATGGATACCGAACAAGAGTACTTCATATAAATAAATAACATGGTTTCTGTCACTATTGTAAATTAGAAAACGGTCAAGGCATAAATATTTATTAAAGAAATACTTTTTATCGATAAATTCAAATCATTAACACTATCAGTAGCAGTATTGTTGAATTAGTCGATACTTGTTAAAAATCTATAACTGAATTCGGAATATCACTAACGATTCGTAGATCTTTTTATCTTATATTAATAAGGCTTACGGAAATATAGGACTATTTAATACAGCTGCAATACAATGAATGTGTGTTTGGATTCCAAAATATTCACGGTCTACGACCCTATTCAGATAACAACTATTCCCAAACTACCTATCAAAAAAATGATCATTGAACGTCTGTTAATAAATAATCAAAAAATATAATTTAAACAGCAGTCAAATATCATAAATATATCGTATATTACTCAATTCAAATCAATAAAAAATATCAATTAACATTAAATTATATGGGATTTTTAATACCGTCTTGGTTTTAGCTGTTTGTCAATGTCTGGACCTCATTTCGATACCATAAGTCTAAATTCGTCGCATTCAATAATTTTATCTAGCCATCTGTTTTTAAGAATGTAAAATTGATATTACCAAAAAACGACGTTCAATCATTAGATGAAAAATAAACAACTAATAACATCTTCATTCTTATCCATAGTGCAGAATATAGGGCTTGTATATATGTTTGATCCAGAATTCATGGAATACAGTATGTATTTAATTGTATCTTTTCGTTACTTTTGAGTTAAAATTGCTCATCTCCTATATTTGTCGATAAACCTATATGTGTATTGGAGAAAGGATTATCAACCAAAATCAGTATATTTCGTTAAATGTCATTGAATTGATGAGAAATATCAGCAAAAATTTATCAAAATGTTCATTGTAATCAAATAAATATTGATGTTTTATATTTACTGATGATAATATGGCAAAATGGCACTGCACTCACCAATCTGACATTCAATTAAAACAAAATAGGTTTTCTCATTATACAAAGTTAATACATATTTTTTTGCTTTAAATAAATTTAATCATATATAATGCAATTGTGTTAATGTAAGGCTGAATATCATGAATGGGGCTGTCAAAAACGGTGCCTTTTTTTTTTAAATTTCAAGGTTTTCGTGTGGATTAATATATTTATTTTCAAGGATGGCTTTTACATATTTAAATAGTTTTAAAAACGATTCAGACAATTTGCTATAGAGATACCACTAATTTGCTGATACTGACAACGAGTAAATTCGTTAATATTCTCACTACAATATATATTAAATAATTTTTCTCTTACTGACTGACTTAAAATGGTATTAACTACCCTGGCCCGATCAAAATAGCAATATTAACAATCTGGTTACAGCCGAGTGGCTTTATCGACGTGTGAACATGTAAGGGTTTCCATTCATTATCGCGCAGCTTTGATTTCATTTTTAACATCAGTAAAATTCAGTTGTTATATGTTTACAATATTTTGACATTCCAAACGTTGACTTTCTAGAGAAATGTGCATTCTTTTTTAACAAATCTTGGAACACTATGTAAACTTTTTTGACAAAACCCCCTTATTTTTAGTGGCTAAAAATCATGGGCCTATCAAAACAAACCCAATCGAAGTCTAAAAGCTTTTTTTGGTAACTTCCATTTATTTAAGGAAACTAATAGGTATATTTTTGAAAATAGGATTTGGGAGGTTTAAATTTTGACTGCTCATAAAAATGTAAATACATTCAATAAATGAACATAAAATTAAATTTTTGACACAAATCAAAATTATTGGAGCTAAAAACAATACCGCGGAATAGTCACGCTTGCGCCCATTTTTGCACTACTTTCATAAAAAGTTACGTTAATTTTACGATTTCAGTGTAGATGTTTTGGTACAGTAGTTGACTTTTATGCTAACTTGTTTGATGATAATAATGAGTTTAGGAAATGATTAAAGCATTTCAGAAAGTAATTTTTATTTCCATATGAAACAAATAATTTTGAAGGATAGCGAACAGCTTAAATCGTGTAATAATATTATAGGTGCAGCAGTTCTCTTTTTTTTTACAGCCTAAAATAATTTTTGTAGGCAAATAAATGCCGTAAATACTACGCTGAGGATTTTTGTAAATAGAAATTAAAATATTAAACTTTTATGATGGCTTTGATCTTTCGAAACATGTGACAAATCACGTTGAAAGGATTAACTCACAATGAGTTTAAATACTCGAAAATACACTTAACTTTACTTCACTTGAATTATTTTGTTCCTTTTTTTATAAATAAATACATAAACTGGTGGAAAAATCATTTTTTTAGATGTCAAACTCTGTTCCGATATACCAAAATTTATTAATATAATAAACGTAAATTTAATTGAAATGGTACAAATGTTAGCGCAAGCGTGTATGCTTCGCGGTATTGTTTTTAGCCCCATAAATTATGACTTGTGTCAAAAACTAAATTTTATGTTGATTGAAAACAGTATACAAATTTCTACCTGTTGTCAACATTTGCACCACGAAAACACTGTATTCAAAAAAATATAAATGGTATCTCGAAATAAAACGAAATAACCAATACCGTGTTTAGACTTTTCGTAGGGGTGTTCAAATATGTATTTGATTTTTAGCCCCCAAAGAAATATAGGTTTTGTCAAAAAAGTATATATGGTGTTATAATATTTGTTAAAAATGAAAGCTTATTTCTCATGAAAGACAAAATTTTGAAACGTCAAACTACTTTTAACATACCAAAACTGAATTTTAACAATATGCGAAATGAAAAGGAACCATTGCGATAATGAATGGAAACCAAGTTCATGTAGTACATGTTCCCAGGTCGATACAGTTACTTGGCTATTCAAAGTTTGTTCATTTCGCTATTTTTCGGTTGCTATTTTGTCCGTTAACCCATTAATTTAGTGATGGTATTATGAAATGTCCCCGTGAATTAGAAATTTGTTATTAGATTTCGGGTTTAAAATATTTTTGATCACTATCTGCATCTGCGATGGCGAATATTCTATCGTTTCATTTTAAACTGTAAAATATCTGAATGATAGTAATTGGTTCTGTGACTAACAGTGCAAATCATTACTGCGACTTGTCTAACTTTGTTTTAACAATTTTTTGTAACATAATCAAAGAATTGTATTCACCTAAATGAAACAATTAATATTAAACATGATTTAACAAGATCAAAAATGGATAACGTTATCTTGAATTGCGTCCAATAACTTGTTGCGTGTGAACCAGTAACCTTAAATGTATCAAGGAATTCCAAAGAAAAACAAAAATAATTTGCAAAAAAGCGTAAAATTAATAAAATCAAATTTAAAGACTTAGATGAGCATTACTTTAGTCTCTTGTAGTGTCTGGATCGTTAAGGCACATATTCTAAAACAATTAACTATGTGATAAAAGACCTTAACGATAAGCACTTGTAACAGCGGTACTTGTAGACTTCCATCCTTTTTATTTGTTAATGTCTATTTATATTATTCAATATCTCGCTGAAAACATCATCTGGTTGATTCAGAAATATCAAACCTTTGACTACTGTAACCTTTTTTGTACTGATAAAATCATATTTAATATGGGGTTTACGGATCAAATTAGCGTTTTTTTTCAATTTGAATTGGCGTTTGTCACATCCGAGTTGGTACGAATCTTTATATGCAGCTGCTTACAGTCAAATCGTGACTACTATAAACCAAATTAGACTGAAAAAAAACCAAATTTAACTGAAAACCGCCGCTAAAAAAACTTCCGCAACGAATTTGACTGGACCAACGCTAATTTTGACAGAAAACCTGGTAATAAATGTTTCTATTTTAGTGTGTACATAGTTTTTTATATTAATAAATTTATTTCAAAACATTAGAATATTTAGTGTTAATCCGTTTTTTTAATTTTCGCGCTTTTATCAAATTTTTTAAAACAAAACGTTCGAGTATATTAATCTATTATAGGATTTATTAAACCGAAAATAAAAGTTTTTCAAATATTTTAGCTGCAATAATGCTAATGCAATGCATATTTATTCATCATATACAATATTCATATTCTTTTTCTGATATTTTTATACGAACTAATGAGATTGTTGATAATTCGAATTCACTATCTCAATATATATCGGCTTAGAAATCTATACTTTAACATGATCAGATGGCGTGGGCTTACATGCGATCGAATATATCTGTTTCATAACTCAAAAAACTTTCATGTCATTCAAAAATAATAATAAAATATTTATCTTTTAACGTTTACACTCAGTCACGAATGAATATGAAAGGACAGCTGTTCTTGCGAGGAACGAGTTTTACAGACTCATGGCATGTGTAATATGGATAAAATATTCTGATATCAACCATCTCTATGCTTCCTCTCAGATCTTTGAAAACAAGTAATCAAGCTTAATCCGTGTATTAAATTGCCATGTCTCATTTTTATATATTAAGCGAAAATCTGTTTAAAAATTTATTTGTTCACTAAAATGTGGATAATTTTATTCTAACACTAAGATTTTATATGATCAATGGCGAATTAAAAAATGTCTATAAATAAATAAAGCTGAATTTTCATCAGAATTTTTAAATTAAGTGTCATTAATTCTTAATTTTTTGTGTCATTCTTCAGAAAAGAAGTTGTGGGCATATTTGAGTATGGTTTGTTGATTATGCCATCAAATGTATCACAATCATTTTATTTTGAAATTTCTAAGTACTCTTAACAGTACTAACATTTTGCCCGGGAACACTTTTTGAGTATAACTGGCCTAATCAATGTTGTCTATTGGTGTTTTTCAATTGTGAAGGTAGCAATTTTACTATACATGCTAAAATCTGAAGCGAGACTAAATACGAGAAGCAGATATGAATCAAAAAATCATTTTTCTAAATAACAAACGTCATTTACTAATCTAGATATTTGATTCAAATTTATGATTGTATATAATATGAGATACGACTTTTTGCTCTGTGGCTATTGTCAAATATGCCTCAATTTGTGAAACGCGTATTTTAAGAAAACGCAGGAAATGTTACAGAATAAATAATATAATCAAACCAAAAACCGCGAAAAAACACCATTATTTAATCGTGTAAAGCATGGGTGAGCACTGTATAGCGGATGAGGGCCAATTAATATCTTATGGCTTAAAATCTCAGGCCGGATTAAATATGGCAATTAAATAATAGGCTGTGGCAAATGTATAGTTTAATAATAAAGATTTTGATTAGAATTCATCAAAAATTTCATAGTTCCTGAATCAAAATGAAATATAATTACTGGAAAGATCTACCCATGGCTTGAAGAATTAGATTATTCTTTACAGCTTTAAAGATAATGCATTTTGTTGAGTCAGATAGTGGCAATTACAGCATGTTTAGTGATAAAAATTAATAGCAAAATAATTAATTTTAATAATGCAGTTCCGTATTATGTGTCAGAAATGGTGATGGATGATACATCTTCTATTTTCAAAAATGAATTTCTTTTTACCGTTATAATTCGGACCAATTAAACATAATCACATGAGTCCAGAATTAAATCAGATGACGGCTTGTAGCTTCTCATAATGTTATATACCAATAAAATTCAAGGGTTGTCACTAAAGATAGTATACGTTAATTTTCGAAACATTTATTTTTACCTCGTTCATAAGTTTGATAGAATAAACTTATAAGGCTGAGGGCAGGATCAAGAACAGATAAGGGCCGGATGAGGTCCACGGCCAGAGCTTGCCCATCTACTGTCAAGTATAACTAAAGATTCATTTACTGAAAACCAATAACCCTCAGACGATACTGTTCGATTATCTAGTCAAGACAAACGTGAAGAATTATATACACAAACTGTAAAATTATACTATTAGGAAAAGTCGTAATATTTGTTGCCTTAACTTAAATGTGTCACAAAAAACGTTAAATTGTCTCCTACTTGCACATTGATATTATTTAACAAACAAATAGAACTGTAAGATGGTAAAATTTAAAGATATCGAATGTTGAAATAAAGCCTATTTTAAAATAACAAGTAAGAAGCTCGTCTTATGCATGTATATAATTATATGGCTTGGTAACCAACGAAAAATGTAGAACTAGGCCATTTTTTGATTCGTACACATAAAATATAAATGGCCGATTAACCAAGATGGGAATAGTACCAGGACTGTTTCGGGTTTTATGTGTATCTATTTCTTCTGATATATCATAAGATCCTCTTTCATTCACTTCCATTGAAGATACATGCATGTAGTCGTTAAGGTATGCTCCGTCTTTGATCATGTTCGTTAGATCTACTTCATGTTGATTGAAAAGGCCATTCAATCTATAATGTTCAAAAAAAGGTCTCAAGCTGATTTTGTTAAATATTCCGAATTGAGGTAAACGTATTTCAATTCTTTTGGGGGATGAATTATTATACCATGTATATATTGTTTGGTTCTTAATATTATTACAATCTATACATTAATTCTTGGAAGAAGATCTTGAACGTTGTTATCAGGTTTGGGTAAAACAATGGCAGCAAAAATACCAAATTGTTCAAAACGAATAAAAACGACTGATGCCTCCAAAATTGTGTCATCATAATATTTGAATACATCGGCCCTTCTCATTAAATTCACAGTAATATCATTCATGGAAATATCCTTAAATATTTCTTTTTTTGTTGATTTTTGAAAAAATGGGATCTGCCACTTGAACCGTAAATAACACTCATTTATGATCAGTAAACTCAATTCTTCCCTATAAGTTCCTAGATGAATGCTAAAATAAGGAAACCCTAATTGCGTTTTTTTCCATTCATTGATTGCGTGTTGTTGACGGTCACTGTCTGTTGGATCAATTGGATGCATTTCTGTTTCATAATATTCGAGCGCCATTTGTTTAAAAGTTTCCAATACAGATTTTGAATGAAAAATCGCTGATTTAGAAACTCCTGTCTTTGAAAACTCGTCCATCATAAATGAATTAAGGCAATCAATCTCCGTTGTGGTTCTCGCGTAGGATATTTCCATATGTGAAAAGTTGCAATTCAACAAATCTAATAGTTGATCTTTTGGGTGCCCGTCAAGTCCTTCGCTGACAAGTGATAGAGTCAAATAAATAACTAATCCACTGATTGAAAATGCGGCGGTATTACCATCGTTATCCAGTAAAAACTTGGCTAATTTGAGTGTAAACTCGTTAACTCTTTCAGCCATTATTCAAGAATTAATAATTAGGCGATTAAAAAAGTTAGAAGTATTTAAACTAAAATCAATTTAAGTCATTGATATGAAATATTTTTTAATAATTTTTTTTTATGTATAAAACTTCGGGCAAATCTCCGCATAATTTGGTCAAAATGAATATTCCTAACATGATAATTCTGACAGATAATTGTTGTTTAAGTCAGATTATACAACCGGTAATTAAATCATTATCATCCTCTGATATATATATAATTATAACATATCAATTTAACGAACAGAATTCGCCAGACTTTCTCTATGAATTGGTGTTAATTTTTTAAATCAGACTTCATCATCTTATACCAATATATATATGCACTAGATCAATTGTTTGATTTTGTTTAAAAATTTTTTATAAAGATAATTCATTCCCAATAACATTTATATTCAACGATTATTGTTTTTTAATTATTTAAAAAATATTTTCTAATTACCATCTGTCATTTTATAAAGACAGTATTCGTCTTTTTAATCATTGATAGGCAGTCTCCGGTCAACTCGCATGATCTTGCCCTTATCGTTTCATAATCCAGAACTCATCCGTTTTAGTTTATTCAGTCGAAATCATGCGAGAAATTAAAGTAAATGTTTCGAAAATTCACCTGTACTATCTTTAATGACAAAACCTACATTTCAACTGTTTATAACGCCGATGAGAAGATAGAATACATCATCTTATATAATCCGGCCATCACTTAATGAAGTTTAATTATTCCGAATTTTAAGTGTAAAAAAGATATTTTTTGTGAAAAGAACAGATGTATCATTCATCGTCCTATCTGACCCATAATACAGAACTACATTTTTTTAATTACTTATTTTTCGCTTAATTAAATCATAAAACATTCTTAATTCCTCAATATCTAACTCTACAGAATTTATCAAATTTTAGGTGTAAAAGACGAATCTAATTCTCCATCCACAGGAAAAACCTTTTCAATATTAATATATCATTTTGATTCAGGAATTATGAGATGTTTAATGAATATTAATTAAAAACATTATTTACAAATTGAACATTAGCCAACGGCTTTTTATTGAATTGATATTTTGAATCAGGCCCTCAATTTGAATCCAAAAACTATTAATCAGCCCTCATCCGCTTAACTGTACCCACTACTGTTTAATAATATAAACCATCAATTAGTGAAAGAATCAAAACTACGAATAACATTACACTTGAACTACAGTAGACGCTGTCTAGTTTTAGGATTTAACAAATTACGTCGAATTTCGATTATGATTAATAATGATTAATTTTCGTTTTCATTTCACAGGTCAAGCGTATAATAAAACGATGAAATCAAAATCTAAAACTTGTCTTAGTATTACAACATTTTCGGTCCCTAATGGCCTACTTTCCGATGACGACATTCGAATGTTCAGATATTGTATTTAAAATTAATTGATGTATATATAATTCAACTTTTGAGTTTTATAACAATACTCGTTCAGATTCATGAGGTGAATATGTGTTGTCGCGACGAGATTTTCTTTCCGTAACAGAAAATAATTTCTCTAAAATATTTGTTTATAATAATAAATTTAAAATCGGAACCTTTGAATGTCATCATTCGACAGTTGGCCATTTTGGAAGGAAAATGGTGTAATAAATAGATACAAATTATAGATTATCAATAAGCAACACATCTAAAACCTTCACAAATGTAGCGTCCAAGTTTTCAGGGAGTCATAAAAATGATATATCTTCTTATGGATAAATATCTTCCAAAATTCATCCAAAACATAAGAGCTCGTCGAACTAAATTCAAAAATATAATCTGCGATCAATGTGAGTTTGTATGACTAATTAAATATAAACCAATTAGAGTTAAATCCTGATTTAAAGAAGTTTTTTGGATCTTAGCAATTTATTCGTTATATCAGGATATTCGTTACCGTCGGTTTTTTTATTTTTAATATAAAAAAATAATTAAAATAGCATAGTACAATTATAAATTTCTTAGAACTTCAGTAGTTCATTGTTTTGTGTGTAGGTCTATTGAGGTTTTTCCGTTGCAGCTATTTTTAACCCACTATATTCTGTCCAATATATTTTCAATCTATCAATAAATTTTTTTACAATTTTTAGATCATCAATAACAGCTGTGGTTGTTATTTCTGGCTAGATATCTCGTGGTATATCAACACTATATGAGATCATGGAAAAACACGGCCCATCATGTTTAATCACACGTGTTTCGGTAATTTAATGAATATATATAATAGAATGGTGTCACTCACTGGCTCACTCACTCGGTAAGGCTTTTTAATCCTAACCCTCGCCATGCGCTCTTACCCAATCACACTATTTAAATTTTCATCATTTTGAGCATTGAAATTGTTGTTTTTCTCAATCTTTTTGTTTGTTTCATGTTAGATACTCATCAAAAAGCGGTTCAATCACCTCTTAAAATAGAAACTCTAAATTAAAGCAAAGATGCAACTTTTATGATAGTCAAATGTTCCAAAAATTAGACAATTCGCCTGGATATGGATTATTCAATCGGAGATTTAATACTTAAAAATTAACTATAATTTACCTTTCTTGAATTGTTTTGTTTCTTTTTTTTTAAGAAATACACTCATTGGCAGAATACGGAATTTTTCAAGAATCAAAAACTGTTTAGACACATCAATATTTAAATATTGAATAAAAATTCACTCCTAAAAATTTGCCAATATTAGACTAAGAGTGTATATTTTGTGGTTTTTATTTAAGGCCACGAAAATCTTAATTTTTTATCAAACCTGTAATTTAATTATATTGATAATGGTATCATTATATTTACATGTGTTATAAACCGCAAAATTACTGTTTTCAAAAATATACCAAATAGAATTTTTCAAATAAATGGAAATAAGAAAAATAGATTTGAGACGTCGTGCGTGCGTTTTTAAATGAGGGAGTGTTTTTTAACAGCTAAATATGTGATTTTTTTTGTCACAAAAGTTTGATACGGTTCTCCCAGATATGGAATAACGAATACACCTTTCTCTGGAAAAATCAACATTTGGAAGGTAAAACGAATGTATATATGAGACAAGGTATTATATATTCGTTTAAAGTCTAAAAATAAAATATTTTGCCCTCTACGGAAATCTATTTTATCCTCTTTTGTGAGCTATTTTTAGTTATATATTATCTCTACAAAGGAATGAATCAAAAAAAAAGCTTATGCGACAATAAATTGATGTCTCTCAATCACACTGTTTCCTATTTAAGATAAACAGTTCACAAATGAAATTGTTACTTTCTTCAATGAGAATTTTTCGTTAGAAGTCACACGAAAGCGATATTAACCCTAAAAAGTATAATAATCATCAATTAATATTAATACCTGTGATAAAAGTCAATTTTTCGTTTATATTTATAAAAATATTTGGTCGCAATTCTAGGAAAAATTTAGGTTAATAAATTAATTAAAATTGCGTATTGATTCGTGATAACCCGTTTTATTAAATCAAGTTCTTGATAGGGTCCCAAGTAAAGAAGGACCATCAGTGATATCCATGGATATCGCTTTAATATTAGATTCATTAATGCTTCTGCAAAAATCAAAAGAAATTTCAAAAATTTATGATTGTCTATAGAAAAACGATAATCACCGACTATTAACATGGAATCTTGTTAAATATATTCCAGTGCAAACAAAAGTTATGTGCAAAATATAAAATTCAGGTATTTGACTAATTATGCAATTACCATATATGACATTATATTTGGAAAAATCACTACCGGCATCCTGATAGATATTAAATATTATTTCTGTTTTCATTAACATCTGGTAATGTCTGAGCTTGAACAATTGAATGGAATGTTCATTTCTAAATTTCGAAACAAGTTGTGTTAGTTTTTAAAATAAAAGACTTGACCAAAGTATAAAATCAAATATTCATATATATATAGGCACAAAAAAGATATGTTTCGACACCGATTACGGCCGAATATTAAGATTTCATTAATCTAGTTAAAAAAAGACTTTGAATTCACAAAAATAAATTAAAATACGATAAAATTCAAGCCCAAAATAAAAAATTAAGAAAAATATGTAAACATTGTTTTAATGCATTACATATTTATATTATCGTTATATTGCGTGTGCATCATGGAAAAAATGTACCTTTATTTTATCTTTATATGGTACAAATTAAATATAAACGGCTTATTAACCAAGAAATGCACAGTACCGCTACTCTTCCGAGTTATCTATGGTTCTTATGAAGTTAAATTAACACGTCTGTTTTTATCGTTAACTTAGATTGAAGAAACATGTATTTAGTCATTTATGTTTGCTCCATCTTTGATCATGATCATTAGATCTGCTTCTTGTTTTTGGAAAAGCCTGTTTAAGTTATAATATTCCAAAAAAATGTTTCAAGATGACTTGGTTAACAACACATAATTCAGGTAAGAGTTGTTCATTTTTTCTAATGCTTGAATAATAAAACCAGATGCATATTCTTTCGTTCTAGGTACAATGAAAGATATTACACTCTTTGCGTAAGATGATCCGAAATGTTATTGTCATGATATGGTAGAATGAGAGGTGTGTATGTATCATTATTTTTGAATTAAATAAAAACGATCGATGCTCCACATTCTGTATCAGTGTAATATTTTAAAAAATCTACCCTGTACATACAATCCACATAAATATTATTCATGTCTTTATCCATACATATTCCCATTTTATTTTGGATAAAATTTTGTCTTGATTTGAAACCATGCAAAATATTACTTGATAAGCTATAAAATTAATTCAACATGTATGTGTTCATTAGAACGTCACTATGGTAAACGCCTAAAAGTGTTTGGCTCCATTCATTTATCGTGTATTGCATAAGATCATATCTTATTGCACCAATAGGGTGCAGATATATCTGGGAATTTTCAAACTCTTTTTGGCTAAAACATTTAATTTTTGATTTGAATGAAAACTCTCTATGGTATTTACTGTCGTAGAACTCATCGATATGGAAAGAATTGAGGCAAATATTACTCCATAACGTTTCTCATATTTAATATTTTAATTCAAAAGATCTAATAATTGATCTTTGGCGAGAGCTCCAAGCTATGACTTACAAGTGACAGTTTTAAATAGGCTTTGAATCCACTGATTAAATATCCAACCTTTTTCTCATCGTTCTTGAGTAAAAAAATTGCTATTTATCGTGTATACTCGTCCTAATGTTCCGTCATTTTTGAAATATAAAAATAATTGGAAATCTAAATACACTAAACATTTTTAACAGGAATCAATTGATCCATTGTGATTCAATCATATCTAAATATAATTTGACGTGTAACACTCATGATAAAAATAAATATAAAAACAAATCAATTTCGACCAAATATAATCTTGTTAAATATGGCATTAAATAATAAAAAGATCATTATCATCTTTTTAAATTAATTGAAATCCTTTTAACGATTATTTACTTTTAATTTATCATTAAATTAAATTTTGGTCACGTATTAGTACGATTACAATATTCTATGTCCATATATCCTACGTAAATCAGGTGACACATTTTGTAGATCATTGATTTAAATGATGTGAATTTTTGATTTAAACTAGATTCATTGTAATATGCTATATAATCTCATACCATTGTAAAAATTACACTCAGATTATACCGCGCGTTTGCAGCACTCAGTTTAACAATAAGATCTAATGAAACAAAGTGAACTTATTTTATAGTTTTTATCATACAGGAACCGAATCTGCATCAAAAATATAGAACAGATCAAAATAAAAAAAGTAGTGAAGAAATATAAACAAATACATTAAAATGTATTGTATTGAATAGTTTTTTGACAAATTATATTTTATATAGATCTGTCTCATGTATATATATTAATCAGAATGTTTTTTTTATATCCCATCAGAGACCCGAAGTAAGTTTGCATGTATAATTCAAATGTTTTTTTAAATTAAAGGCGCATACATATAATTAGGTCTCTGTGCACTTTTGTTGAGTTTTACGGTACGAGTCGCTCCGAAAACTATAAAGATTTAATGCGTAATGTATTGATGTTAGGAAGTATTTAGATTCTAGTTATCAGTATATCTATTTAATATTCTCCATTTCAATTTGTATTTTCCATGGCTTTTTTCTGAAAGATTGATACCGTTGCAAATCATGGACGATTGAATTGAGATGAGTATCATTGTACGTTAATTAAAAATCGAGAATGTGAGTTTCCATACATAGAAAATCTAGTGATTGTCGAAAGTATACTCGTTAATTAATAAAATTCATTATGAATAATTGTTATATCATGACTTTCAGTTGTTACAACGTCTGATGTTAAATTTTTTACATTATAATTAACGGAACAGACATCGTTGTTTTGAGGCACTAATATTGTTATTCACTCATGTATTAGTGGTGTATATAATTCATTGCCATATTTATGAAAATACTATGTATAGATTCTTACCGGATTGGGAAAAACATTTTTTAGAAAGGAGATACATTTGGTAGATTCATTTATTTTCATTTTCCAATTTCAAATCATTTTTTTGCAAAATGTACATCTGATTCATTACGCAGTAATTCCAAAAGCATATTGATCTAAAAATCAATCTCTGGATGTGTCAGCATTTAACTAAAAAATTATTATATCCCTTTTATCGTTTATCAGCTGCTTTACCTGGGATCACAAATAAAATTTGCTTAAATCACCATAGTTTGACAAAAGGAAGCCTCAATATTGACAATGAAATATTTATTAAGCTATTAAAGTCAAATAAAGTGCTTCAAAAGCCTTATTGTTTGTCATGGCACATTCATCCCATACTATCATTTCACATTATTAAAATAAATTCATCTATTTCAGAAATAGTATTTCATGATATCTTCTCAGTGATATTCATATTTAACCGCAACTTCAGGGACAAATATTCTGTTCATCAGCTGTTGTAAAATGTTGCGGCTATTAAATATAAAATGATTGCACGTATAACAATGATACTTTATCCTACAGGGGGTTTTAAAGGTGATCATAAATTGTTTTTTCTGTGCCCTAGGCCCGTCTTTGATATACAAGATGAATCTTTAGCTACTAGTTTCCTGTATACTTTTTTATCTTCAATGCCTTTTTCTAGAATACATTCTTAAAGATTTGTTTTGACAAACGTACAAAACGCTTAGAATTTAATGGGTGCTTCTCTTCGAAAATGACGATCGTATGCTTATACGTGAATAGATTCTTTGCAGCAAGGCCCCGAGGTACCCACATCTTGTCAGTGATTCTTGACCAAATATTCAATCAATAATAATGGAGAATCGTTCGTTCGTGTTAAAATTTCAACTGCAGAATTTCTGCTAATGGTAAAAGACTTCAGATGTCCACACTCGTGGTGTTTTTATATTTTTACTAGATAAATTTTGTATTAGATAAAATTCTCATTGATAATAGCATCAAGAATAAATATCACGATAGGCTCAGAAACATCGTCGCGTTACTGTTACTGAAAGAGATCTTCAGTTTAAATTTAGGATTCGCAATTGATGCAATAAAATTCAATAAACGACAAATCTTGGTCTCAGTATATGATATTATTTCATTTTTAAATTAGGTAATATAGAGCTGCTTATAATATCAATTATTGAGAAATATATCCCAAATTTCAACCAAAATATTTACAAAATATCATCTTAATTTGATGAGAGGTTGAAGAATGCGTTAATAACTACCAAAAAACATACATTCCTTTTTGTTTAAGATTTTTTTGACCATGAAGCTGAAACGTCGCTTTGATCATTTCTTTGGATAAGATCTATTGCTTATTGCGATGATTTGTTATTTTTCAAATAGTTTTACTTTTAGTTTTTTAAATAAATTTTAATCTGTATATACTTTTCAGATTTAATTTATATTTTGAAATTTCTCGTATATTTTTGACATGTTTCTCAAACGAAACATCAATTTAAGAGATTATTATAATTACGACATCTACACTCAGACATAATCTGTGTGGTACTTTAAAACTTGATTGTTTCAACGTAATTCAAACTTTTTTGTCTTATATCTAATTCATCGGTTGACTTTTGATGTTTTAATAATTTTATTTGTAGATACGACCATCATTTAAATGAAATTTTTTTCGCTGAAAATTCGAGAGAATGTTCAAAAACCAAGGCAGAAAATAGGACACCATGTACATTAGGCATGATATATTGTAATATACGTTAAATGTAAAGATGCCTCGTTAGGAACCTGTTTATATTGACCTTATGCAGAGTTGCGCACAGTTAAGCAGATGAGCGCCAATAAATACCTTTTGGCTTGAAATCGCGCTCCCGATTAAATATAACAATCAAATAATAACCTGTGAGGTAATTTTTAGTTTATTAATAAAAATTTTCATTTGAATTCATCAAACATTTCATAATTCCTCAATCGAAAGAATAAAAAATATTTGAAAAGGTCTACCCAGTGCTTGAAGAATGAGATTCTTCTTTTACACCTAATATAAAAGCATTTTGTTTAGTCATATACTGGCAATTAAAGAATGTTTAATGATTAAATGAATCGCAAAATGATTAATTTTAAAAATGCAGTTCCGTATTATGGGTAAAAAATTCTTATGGATGATATATCTGCTCCTTTTCACACAAACAACTTTTGACCCATATAATTCTGACAAATTAAACTTAATCAGGTGATGGCCGGATGAAATAAGATGATGTTTTGTAGATTCTCATTTGTGTTAATAACAGTAAAAATGCATGGGTTCTTATTAAGGGAACCAAATGTTCATTTTTGAAGCATTGTTTATTTCGATCAGGAGCTTGATGGAATAAACGGAAACGGATGAGGACTGGATCAGTACTGCGGGCTGGAGATTCCACATCAATGACCTTATGGATTCGTATGTCGACAAAGGTATTATATATTTATTAAAATCTATAGATCTAAACATTCAAAATGAAAGTGTTTTAATAAAAAATTAAAACCATAAATGTTATACCATATCTAAATCCAGCTACACACAGATTCGGCTAACATTTACACGTAAAATACATATGATTAACGCTGTGAAATATTAATACGAATAGAGAAATCAACAGTAGGCGTGTGCAAAAATAACAATACATTTGTTTCATAAACTAATTGGTTGGCTGCGTTAAGAATATATCAGTTATCATAAAAAAATGCTTCAACTAGTGTCATAATTCTCAATGAGTTCGCATTGATGGATCTGAATCCCTTCTGAATAAATGAAATTGATTTATAACGCATTCGATTTTAGAAAAAACAATAAAATTATAAATACCTAATTTATTACATCATATTATGTTAAGAGTATTTCATAGATACCACACATATATTGATTGTGTGTTATTATTAAGTATTACTTGATTAGTAGACACTTTTTTGGGATGAGTGAAAAACGGTCTACTTTCGGTTATCTTATACTGTGATCGATAATATTTTTCATTAAATTTCTTATATTCCTTCATGATAATGGTTAATATTTCGCAGGCTAATTTATTTAGAAAATATGTTTGTTTCAAACAAGGCCTCATCTTTATGATATTTAATTTAATACTTAGTATTTTACAAGGTGTCTCGATATAAATGGAATTAGTTTCAATCAAATTATAAAAACTGTCAATTGAATTTGAAATTTGTCATTTAAATTGGATGTAAATAATACAAAATGAAGACAAAAACCAGACTGCTTAACTGTATGAAAACATAAATACGATAAGAATGTATAAAAATGTACCCAATGAATGCCGTAAGCATATAGTAAACGCTATATCCCACAATAACTGTTTCTGCAGTCTCTCAAATTTTCAATGTTTAAATTTCGAAAGTTTAGACAAAATAAACAGAATTTCAGCAATCTGGAAAAATTCAAAAATGTACCTAGGGCAGGAATTGAGCCAAATTTTTTGATAGCAATGAATATAATATTTTATGCTACATCGTCGAATGAGACTGCTCTCTAACTCTACAAGATTTATCCGACCGTTTATCAACTTAAAAAACAAATGAATAAGCCAAAAAGCAGTATCTCGATATTTAAAGACTAAAACTATTCTTTAAAGAAAGAAAAAATGTGGTCCCACGCGTCGAAACATAGAAAGCGAAATTCAAAAAAGACATGATTATCCAAATAAATACTTGAAATACTCAATGGGTAATAGATATATCGTTTTTATCTAAGAAACGGGATTTCAAGTCTCCACGAGGAGAAATCATTAAAGTGCAGCTAGTTAAAATCATATTGAAAAAAACATAAAATTCAAGAATATTACGGTTTGTCGTGCAATCTTCATAAATTTAAATAGTTTAAAAAAGTTTCCGAAAGAGCTTACTATAATGACGTCCTGTGAATTTACTGAAAAAATTGAGTATTATTCACAAAAGCAAATGAACATTCTATTTTTATTATCAATAATGTCCTGTTTCACAAAGATGCGTCGATAGTTAATTTTACAACAGTAGAACGCCACGAATTTTTTTGCTTACCCCACTATAGTTATTTCTTTAATCCAATCAATAACATGTTCTCTCAGTCGAAAAGTATAGTTAGAAGTTTTCGGCTATATTCACAGAATGGCTTAAAAGATGAAATTCATAATTTAACAAATTTTAACTCATCCCAGAAATCAAAAAATTATTTTCAACAATTTGAAAAATATTACACGGATTGTGGTAGAATATTCGAAAAAAATTGATTGTTATGGTATTTTGATATGTATTTAAAATATTTCATGATTTATATATATATCCATTTTAAATGACGAAAATTCTAATTTATAGATAAACCTTGTCATTTGACCTGTGATTATCACTATGTAAAAAAGATAGCTCCTCCAAGAAATTATTAAATGGTATATGTTTAGAATCTGCATCAAAAAGTTTATACGTAGAAGAGTTAGTTGCCATTTAGGCTGAATGTTTTAGAATGTTGTTATAATATATGATCAATCCAATTGATAATTATCTTCACATTAACAAATAAATATAATTGTAGAATTATATTACAAATATACTCTTCCCTTGATTTAGAAAATCACTTCCAATCGAGAGATTTTAACTTTTTAACCGCAGCCGTGGAAGGCATAGGATCTGACAATGAATGTTAAGACAATAATGTCGGGCAGTATTGTAACTATACTAGTAGAAACCCTGTACCAAAGATGTCACCCTCTATATTTTCTCACTTAGCCAAAGTCGAAATCTCAATTTACACGAATCTTGTTCAAAAAAGCACCTATTCATGGTTTAAAACTCCCATGGCAAATATCAAATAATTATTTTCCATTTTAGATAAATTTCCAAAAAAATAGATACCTATTCAAAATAAGTAAAAATACATTTTATATTTCAAGAAATTTTAAAACGAGTGAAAAAGAAAAATATCAACGTAATCAGAATATGATTTTCAGACAATGATGATGATTGAAATCCAATCATGTATTCATGTCATATTAAAATTAACATACAGTCAATTAAAAATTATTTATTAAATAAAACGTCTTTGGGATGAGCAGAAGTAAATATTCAAAAAAACATATATTTATATATATTTCAGCCCATATGTCCCAACGTTTCCATCAAAGGTTATACTTTCCTCCATGAATCAAATTGTTTAAATCAAGACGTAGAATTATTTCAATAAATTTATAGAATATTATTTAATTATTCACACTTTTTAAACTGTTTGACTGTCATAAAAATGAGGCAAATAGTTTTTATTCCACGTATCCAAAAATCATAATTTTTTTATATAGTTGTAAAAACCGTTATAATAGTAACGCATTTTTTTCAATTAAGTAATTAATTTCAGACTTTGAAGATTATAATACACTATATGAGCAGAAATTGCTTCGTATCACGTTTTTGAAAATGTCTGTTTCATAACTAGAAATAATTTCATGATATTTATGAATATCCATGACAAAGGTTCTTTTTATGTTATCGCTCAATGTCCCAAATAAATATTATCCAATGTCTCTTATTGAGGTAAGCTAGTCTTTAAATTATTACACAAATAATTTCGATAAAATATTTCCTATCCACTGTCTAAAAATCTATTATTTAGAACTCAAATACCAATTGAAATTTGGGTAAATGTAGATAAATTTACTTTGTCTCAATTCTATTTCAGCGAAAATCGTCTTTAAAATTTTATTTTGTGAGCACACATATGGACATTTTGTTATTGCTCTCGTAAATATTAGGTGTAGAACAGTGCAATTTTGAAAAATTTTTACAAATATTAATTCTATATAATTTATCTTCAATATTTTTTAATTATGAATAATTTCTTCATAATTTATGTTTTATTCAGTCATGGATTTATGTCATTGTCTTAAAGTTGAGCGTGTCTTGTGTTAAAGCCACGAAATCTATATACAACATTGATTATATTTTGTTAACAGCTCTATAAATTTCATTCTTAATTCTCAGTCATATGTTTCGAGTATAACTGTCATTAAACTTTGACGTAGCATATATTTCTGTTGTGAACTGAGTAATTTCACTAATAATGATAACAAGAGAATGTTTTCAAAGTACGAGATACAGATATGAATTAAATGATCATTTAGCCAAACAACAAGAATTCCATGACTCGGGTGAATATTTTCATTTTCGTTTTGAGGTTTTAAATTTATTCTTTCACATAATCTAATTGCCGAAGTTATTGATTTTAATTATAATTCCATCGGTTAAACTTATTCATTCAATATTCGAAAAAATCGAATTTCAGTGTTTTCATCATAAAGCGCACTGACCTCTTTTGAGAGGCTTTAACGTCTAATCTAAATCGAATATCAGAAATATACAAATAAATTTTATAAAATACCACGAACTACGATTTTGTCTTATTGAAAAAACAAAATTATAGGTAAAAATTTCATATGCGGTTTAGAATGAAAAACCTGTCAAAATGTCATTTTTACGAAGCAAATCGAAGGATTGGTGTACCTTTAAAAGAACAAGTGATTAGATTTTTTTCGACCGACAAGTTGAAAATATGTAATCTACAAAAAAGTGCAAATACTAAACGATGATGGTAATCGTTGAATATTAGTTGTCAATTAAAATAATTTTTAAGAATAAAAGTTAATTTATGTGCTTTTAGTAATATATATATTGTATCCCCCATTTTTAGAAATGTAAGACATTAAATTTGAAAACAGTATACTTGATATAATAAGCTAATTACTAATAATTCTTCAAAATGTGTATTATATATATTTATAGTTGTATGGCATGGTCACAACAGAAAAATGTAGGATTATGTCATTTTTTGAGTTGTACAAATAAAATATAAAAGGTTTGTTAGCAAAGAACGGAATAGTCCGAGAACTTAAACGGGTTAGAAAAGTGTCTTGTTGGGGTGATTTAACATGCGACCCGATTTCGTTCACCTGTATCGATGACACATGCATATAGTCGTTTATGAATGCTCCATCTTTGATCATATTTGTTAGATCTGCTCCATGTTTTGTGAATAGGCTATTCAATTGATAATATTCCAAAAATGATTTCAGCGTCATTCTATTAACTAATCCAAATTTAGGTAAACGTAGGTCAAGTCGTTGGGCGATTGAATAATGAAACCAGGTATATATGCTCTTGTTCTATATTTTATTAATATCTTTACATTCATTCTTTCAAGCAGATTTTGTACATTATTGTCAGAATGCGGAACAACAACAGCGGCGTAAGTACCAGCTTTGTTCAATAAAAGAAAAACGATTGATGCCCCTATAACAGTGTCGTTATAATATTTATAATCATCTACTCGTTTCATAAAATCAACAGTATGTATATTCATTTTACTATCCTTAAACATGTCCAGTGAGTTTTGTTTTGGATGAAAGTGTTTTCTCCACTCAAAGCTCGCATAATATTCATTCATTATCAGTACACTAACTTCTTCCTTGTATTGATCTGTAAAAATATTAATAAAAGGAACGTCCATGAGAGTTTTACCCCATTCATTGATGGTGTGTTGTTGAAGATCATAGTTTGTAGGATCAATCATGTGCATTTCTAGATCGTAATATTCAAGTGCTATTTGTTTAAAGATTTGAAATGCTGGTTTTGAATGAAAAATCGCTGATTTGGCCATTCCTATTTTAGAAAAGTCATCCATTTTCAAAGAATTGGTGCATTCATGTTCCATAATGATTCTGGTATTTGATTTTTCCATGTATGAAAAATTGCAATTCAATAAATCTAATAATTGATATTTGGTCGGACCTTTAAGTCCTATACTGATAAATGACAGTGTCAAATATGCAATGAATCCACTGATTGAAAAAGAAATCCATTCTCCATCTTTCTCAAGTAAAAAGTTGGCTAATTTGAGTGTAAGCTCATTCACTCTTTCTGTCATCAGAAACTGTCAATAATTACAATTCAAAAAGGCGTTTATCAGTTAAACTATAATCAATTAATCCAATTGAAATGGATTCCATCATTTTAATCATTGTTCGATATATCATGAAGATGATCTCTCCTAGTTTGATATAATTAATTGTGTAATCATAGCCATCTTCGATTGCCCATTGGTATGCTGATACCCCAATTAAATTTTAAATCCTCATCAATTTCATAATTGTTAATTTACTCATAAAATTGATTAACCGAAGAGTATTTGAGATGTGTTTTACAAATGAAAGTTTGTTAAGGATATGAATAATATTCTATCGTTCTCTATCAATAAATCAAACCCATATAAATCCTATCACGTTGGAATATAAAAACATTTACTGTATTTTATTTAAAATTTGAACGGTATACGTCTTTTTAAATAGATTATTAAAAGTGATATAATTCAAATTATTTTTACTCATCAACGATGTTCTTATTTATTTTTATATATCAAGGAAATGTCAGAGTTTCTTATGCTTAAATTACCGAGATTTGTAGTTATAACTCATGTTGTTTCGTTTTTTTTATTAGGTATATTACACCAATTTTTTTCAAAAGTCAATATAATATACCCTGTCGTATTTTCTCACTGTCTATGTTTCAGCCAAAAGCAATTCTCTTGTAATTTTGAATATGATTGATATATATGAATACTTCATAATTTTCGCATTCACATAATTTGCCATGCGCGGAATAGAGCAGGAACTCCAATTCAAATATTAGCATCAGAATAAATGAAAAGAAACAATTTGTCCAGTATCTTTAATATGTTGTTTCTAGATATGGAATCTTTGATTCAGTAGAGATTGATGAGATTTGAGACAATATAAATAATATTGTAGTTTATTACCATCGCAAAGTAAATAAAACTGAACATGTTCATTTCCAAAAGCTCAATGATTTGTTTTTTACTGCGCAATAGAAGTGGAAATCTTCAGTTTCATACTTTTTTTACAAATTAATTGGTTTGACTGCATTTAGCTACAATTTTTTGTTTACCCTGTGTATTTTTCCTTTTTTTATCTTGTCCCAAACAACTGAAAATTAAACGGGATTTACTACATTTATTAAACATTATCAATTTTAGTAATAACCAAACTATCTGATGCCCAAATTATAACAAATTATTTTTAGACAAGATTTAACTGTTAATATGTATAATTATGTGGATTAATTATGTTTGTGTGTTATTTAATCATATCAGACAATTATCAGGGATATTATTGGTAATCGAACTCTAAATGGTTTAAAATTCACAAATATTTTTAATTTAATTGTTTTGTATAAATTAAATATTGAGGTAGGTTGATAATCGTTTTATTAAATCTAAAATGATACGACAAAATCACATAATTTTCTGGCAAAATAGACCTCCCCTTGCATATATTGTGTACGAAATTACGCATGAATTTGTCTGTAGTTTTAAAGGTCAAACGAATATTACTTATAAAAATGGATTATTATGGACATAATTGATTCTAAATTTACAGTTCTAAACCTATTTTGATTGTGTTTTCATTAAGGATGGCTGAAAAAGTTAACGAGTTTACATTCAAACTAGCAAATTTTTTGATCGAGGAAGATGGACGCCTTTTTGCATTTTCAATAAGTGGATTCATTGCCTATTTGACACTGTCACTTGTAAATAAAGGACTTACAGGTTCCACAAAAGATCAATTAATTGACCTTTTGAACTGCAATTTTTCGAACATCGAAATATCAAACACGAGAAGCAGAATGGAGAATCAATGTACGGATTTGTTACGAATGAATCAATTTTCAAAGATAGGAAGTGCTAAATCCGCGATTTTTCATTCAAAGCCGGTGATGGAAATTTTTAGTCAAATAGCGCTCGAATACTATGACACAGAAATGCGCTCTGTTGATCCTACAAACAATGATCTTCAACAAGCCCGAATCAATGCATGGGGAAACACACTTTTGGAGGTGCCTTATACAAACATTTTTGTTGAATCATACAATGAAGAATTAAGTCTACTTATTATGAATGAATATTTTGCGCGCTTTAAGTGGAAAATACCATTTCATCCTCAAGCAACAAGAAGGGGATTTTTTAAAGATATTGGCATGAATGAAATCGCTGTAAATTTTTTGAAAAAAGTTGAGTATTTAAAATATTATAATGATACAGCTTTAGGTGCATCAATCGTTTTTCTTTCGTTAGAAGAATATGATACTTATGGCGCCATTGTTTTACCATATCCTGATAATAACATACAAGATCTCCTTCGAAAAATCAAGGTAATTTCGATCATAATATCCAGAGCCAAAAAATATACGTCTGGTTTCATGATTCTGACGCGATAAGAATTGAACTACATTTACCAGAATTCGAACTAGTTAACCGAATCAGCCTGAAACCTTTTTTGGAACATAATAAATTGAGTAGTCTTTTCAACAAAAACGGAGCAGATCTAACGAACATGATCAAAAATGGTGCATTTATAAACGACTATATGCATGTATCTTCCATACGATTAAACGATAAAGGATCGTATGTTACAACGGCTACAGAAGACCCACGTCGGTCGTATACTAGTTCAAAGACTTTGAAATTCATTGCTGATAAACCATTTATATTATATTTTTACGACAAATCAAATAATCTTATACTATACATTTCCGTCGTAACCACCCCATTTAACTATTATAAGAAATAGAAGACGCTTATGAAGACTTATTTTTAATTTAGCTCTTTTTTAATTTGAATGTTGTTTTTGAAAATATTATAATTTAGTTTCAATTTGTGATGATCGTAATTATGAGTGATTTAAATCCACCCGTTTATACGTTTTAACATATAATATCGTATCGGGACTGAATATTCGGAACTAACATTTATTTTCAGAAAAATTCTGTTGCTCTCTCTGTTATCATGAATCGTCAATGTGTTATCTGTTAAAAATTTAACGAGTTGACTGGGTTAAAAAGGGCTGATTGCAAAGTTACGGTTCGATAAATTTTAATCCATTAATCAAAATCAGTGTTTATTTCAATGAATTCATAAATATTTTTAATTACGATCGATTTGGATAGAATGAAATATGTCATATTAATATTTAAGTCGTTGACAGTATGAAAACATCCCAAAAACACTTAGAGCACAAATGTACTTCAAAATCGAGGAATTAAAATCTCAATCGATTGCAGAGCCAGGACAATAAATCTTTCGAGCAGCCCCTCTTTGAATGTTAATTTTACACACATGCGCCCCAGGTGACTTAATGATGTATTTTACAGAATTTTATCGAATTACACCAGATTCAGTAAATAAGACTCGATGTCTACCTCATTATGGAATTCTACCAGAATAGAAGTTGTGCCAACAATTTTTAGTCAAAATGGTTTAATATAAAAAAATGAAGTTATAGCGGTTGCTATATAATAATGGTAAGATTAAGATTACTGTGTTTTCGTTATTCATCGGAGCATAATGCGCATCAAAGTTATCTAATAAGGTATTGATTTTAGGTTATTTATATTTTATACGTTCAGGATTATATCACTTTTGATTTCAACAGATGCAAATATAGAAAAAGTACATAACACCTTATAACGTCAATGACTAATTATATACTTAGTCTTGGAGAACACCTTAATTTAACCCTTAAAATTTGTCTGGATCCTTCGAATGTGGGCATACAATCAAATCTGAATTGCGTCATTTATGTCGATCCCGTTAAGACATTCTCAAAGCCTGCAGAATTTTTCAGAATAGTTAGATTTATGGACAGTTTTTGTAATTGTATTCATGGTATATTTCAACTGAAAACGTAACATTGGGTGACCCATGAATAATTTTTCAAATTGACGATCCAGTCATTTCGCATGCCATGTATATTAGTGGTAGACATGTAACTTCACTACTCTAGGCCATGGTTTACTGAGACCTCTACGTTAGATCCTTGCCTTTTATGATGTTTCCTCGAAAGTAATTTTGTATACTAAAACATAGATTGGTATTGTAATTAGTGTTTAGAATCGAGAGGCAGCATCTCTACCGTTATTCATAATGACGTTTGTATATAATATTAATGGGTTTAGACACGTTATAGCAGGTAAAATAATTCATACAGATGGATTTGCTTACAGCAGAGATTATCTAGTGTTGATTATGTTTAGCAACATTGTAAGTCAATACCCCCTATATTCCCTACTGTGTCAACAACGGTTTGTTATTTGGAGTGGATGTTTTATATAACATACTGGGTCACAGTACGCCTATGTTCCAACAACTAACGAGGACGCTTACTCGTCGTCAGTAAAAAAATCTTCAAAGGGGTGTTTACACCAAATGAAGTTTATTGCAATCAAAAATAGTTAAATATTGTATTTCTAATTAATATTAGATGAAAAATTTAGCAAGAGCGTGAAAGAAAAAAACAGAGAAATACGGGAGAATATACTTTGTCAAATTCACGAATATCCAGCTTCAGAATATTAAAAAATAGTATAAATATAATCCATTAATTGTTTCATAAATATTTTTCAAAATTTAAATACTCATTAAAAGCTGCGTGACCAAGCTTTTCTTTTGATAAGAAGCAGAAAATTTAAAGATAGATATGACATTACCGGTTTTTTTTTCAAACTTATCGACCTATTGCGCACGCCATAGATTTTTTAATATAAAATATATATCATTTTATTTATTTTTCGACAAATTTGACAATTTTAATGATATTTCTTTGAACACGAAGATTAAATTATTCGAAAATTCAGGTTAAATTCTTCGTTTTCTGTCATTATTTTAAATAATGTGCCAAATGAGATGACGCGCGCGCTTTGGGTGGATACAATTCAAAATCAAGGTTGACACGTTTTATTGTAAAAACCAGTACATATAAAATTTTCATACTTGCTTTGCTTTTCAAGGCATAAATTTTACAATTTTCGACAAGTACAGATTTGCATTGTGTTATTTAACAAAAATAATATTGTTTATTACCAGTTTGTTCGGCGCATGCCTATAAAGTTATATGACTTAGGTCTACCCATCTTATCTTAAGTTTTCGATACTTCTATAAATAATACGTGTTATCTGTTATGATAAATGAATGAAGAGATTTTACCCATGAATATTCTTGAATACAACATATGATATAGAATATAATGTAGATGTATTTAACGATAATAAACTTATATCATGAATATCAGTTAAACGCAGAACGACAAATCTGGAATTGTGCTCCAAAGCAATGTATCATCATTTATAGTTAAAAAGGAATAGATAAGTCAAATAAAATATATTTTTGAGGCATAATCGACATGATTAAAATGTGAAATATTGATTCAAAATTATGCCTCTGTTGATAATCTGATCATATGAATCTGACACTCATCCTAAAATGCAATCCAAAGATCATATGGTTGGATTATATTCATGTCTAGCATCAAGCGAGAACATATTTCACTTAATTTTATAGTTCATCTATGCCATTTATAACATTTATAATTGTATATTTAACGTTTCTCGTGTAATAACGAAGAATAGATAACCAATCAGCCATAATAGTTACGTATAAACCATTTTCAAATATTTTGAAGGTTTAAGGTGAAAATTAGAAGTCTAATGATACTTGATAACCATGAAAAGGTTTATTCTAGTCGGTCATTATCTAAATTGTTTAAAACGGATATCTTTTATCGGTTAGTAATAGTATAGTCCGAACCATTTGCAAAAATACGTCGTAAATATTCGTTATTTCGAACTGTAATGAACAGAGTTTGTTAAATAATGAATATAAGCATTATCATATGGTCTATTTTACATTCAGATACGCCATATTTGGTCAGCCGAAGAGTATGAGATTGATACAAAGTATACGGAGTTATTATATATCAATATGGAGTTTTGATATCTAGTATATCTAAATTCTTGTAACAGGGCTGAAAGCTGTAGTTTGTAATCCATCTGAGAGCATCGATGATCGTTGTTTTGTCTCCATTTAGACTCGCCTTCTGCGAATATGTTTGTCGATGAGGAAGATTGAGACGTGCTTTAGATTTTTGTGTGCATGGAGGTGTGTTGGATATTCTTTATATTCCCAATGACTTAACAGCGCTGAGTGTTATGTTAGGTAATCATGTGGAAAGAATTGAGAGTCAGTTGATTGGAATCTTGAGGGAAATGACCTTTATTTATACATTGGCATATTTAGTTTCTTTAAAAAACATTGGCAAAAATTACCAGTACACATGATACACACACATATATCAAAACATTAGTTTACTTAGTATATCTAAATTATGCTGTCATGCTTGATATATAATTAAATAACTTGTTCTAAGTGTAGAGTGCATAATATGACTTGCAACGCCTGCTCCCCACCCTATACATCAGATTATTGATCATTATTAACTGAGCTGGGATTGACTGAAATATATAATTCATTTTATAATCATTTAAAATATAGAGAGCGCATGTTCAAGATTTATTGAATTATAGTGATATTAATCCAGAGTTTCATCCTCTGATTACAGTATCCACTTAATGTTTTTTGGACGGATAGAGATTGTAAGATATTTTTCAAATTGAAATGTATATATTCATAAACTTTCATAATCTGTGCTCACGGAAAATCACAACAGAGTGTAAAGAAATAACTGATATATAAACATCATTTTACGAATTATATTTATTAAAAATATGCGTGCTTAATGCTTCTGCATTTTTTACTTTCATCACATATAAACTTATATTAGTTTGGTCTTTATATTCAAAAAAAAAAGAAATGACTTTATCAGGTGTATGGGACATGATTTTTTTGTAAATTATTGAACAGAAACCAATATACACCATTTTCCATGTCAAATGGCCGGCTTTCGAATCAGGACATTCAAAGGTTCAGATTTTGAATTTTTAATAGAAGCAAAATTAAATTTCATTAACAGATAAGAATATATTCAATACTTCAATCTGAATGAATATTCTTACAGCCCTAAATTGTAGAATTTATATAAATATCAATTTACTTATAAACACTACGTGAGAATCTTTGAATCTCATCATCTGAAAGAAGGTAATTTTGTACAGAAAACTGTTTAAGAAAACTATTCAAATATTTTGTTTGTAAATCGATCATCCAACTATAACTGTTGAAGCCAAGCTCTGATTTTGTTTGAGAACAAACACAAAGAATATTGTTTGTCAATGAATAAATAGTGAACAAATCGACATACAGTGGATACGGGAATAGACGTTCAGATAGGTATAGTCAAACCATAAAATTAATGAATTCTAAAAAATAAACCTCTCAAAGCGTCTTCTTTGCTCTAAATTACTGTTATATATAAAAGGAATGTGTATATGATAACAATAATATCATTTTATTTTATTCTTTATAGTCAAGATGTCTCATTTGTTAGATACAATTTGTACATTTTCGATTTCAAAGATTTATACACTTTGTCAGACATGATGGAATATATTCAAAAATTAAGCATAATTATGCGTTAAATGTCATCAAACTATTCGGATGTAATTCTAGGTTTTTTTGAATACGAGAGTATTGAAACTTCTGAAGCACAAAAAATATATTCTATAAGCCTTAAATCACATTGAAATATCTAAAAGTCAAACTCATTAACCGTTGCAATGACCATAAACATATAAAAGTTTAACGCGCAGAAAATTCAAAATTTAGATTTAATGACAACGTGCGATATATATGACATTTAGAATGAAAAATATTGACATATAACTAATCATGTATGTCAATATTACAATAAACATCAGAAAATGAAAGATTTATGTGTGCATTAGGATCAGTATAATATTATTGAGATCCTGTTTTCCTTGGCTCATGTCGAAATATAACAAAATTGATAATTTATTTGCTGATATGACCATTAAATCATAAAAATAATCTAATTGGTTTCTCGTCCCTCCCCGATTAATGACGAAAATTTGGATATTTTACAACAATTGTTTAGGTTGTTTTACATAATATGTAGGAATGTATGAAACATGGCATTCAATCATTAAATAGATAATGAATGAAACTAAAATAATACAAAACTCACTTCCTAAGGGGTCATCAACTCTAGTCGCCACCCCTCTCATGAGATTTTTTTTTAAAAAAATGTCAAATTATATAAATAAGAGAAATATATTCAACATTCAACAGGGTTATTGCTCGTCTGCTTTATATCTAAATTCTGGTCACTTTCAAAGCTGTAAACTTGAAAAAAATCTCTACAAGAAGATTTTTGAACAATTATCTTTAAAACTGAATATTTTTATAATGAACCTAATTATAGATGCAGAATTAGTAAGCTATTTCAAACTAAGACATATTTATTTCAAAAGATATTTTGTTGATGGGAAACAGAAAAGTTACTAGAAAGGCATATTTGAAATATGGCGACGGGATAACGGTGTACTCAAAACTGTCAAAGAATCTATGTACGAGGGAACAGAAGTTTTCAATTTTTTGGGATAAAAAATTACTGATGATTATGATTGGCTATTAGTTTTTGGGTCTTCTGTTGAGTTATATAATTATATCGAACAGCAATTACTATCTAATATCTAAAAAATTATTTTGTTTAACAGAAAAAGTTAAATAGAAGCATCAGAAATTCGTCCGGATATTCTTCTTTAGGTTAATAAATGTAAATCATCAAGAAAAGTTCAAATCGGTATACTTTAATTTCTATTCATTTTACGCTCAAAATAGCTGATCGGGCATGAGTGAAAATTCGCATGACTATATGCCAAGTTTTTATCAACAGTTATCAAATTGAGTAGAAGACAGTAAAAAAGTGGTACCGTGAATAATAAGATATACCTCAATTTCATTGATCACCAAATCTCATAAGAAGCAGAATTATTCACTGATCAATTTTTTGACTATAAAGCCTGTCTCTCAAATATTATACTTGCTATTCCCCAATATTTAATTTGATTAAAAACCCAAAAAATATTTTATGCGTTCACTAGACAGAAAAAGATTTATGGCAACCTGACTAGTCATAAAGAACAATTACCATGTCATCAATTAAACAATCGATTTGCGAAAACAAACATCTTAGAGAAATGGATGCTTATACAGATGTTTGGTGTTAATATTTCAATAAATCCCGATTATGCTGATTGGCATAATAGCCTGCTCCACTCTTGATTGAGATTATAGTCAACGGTTTAAGGTTCATTCATGAAATATTATGATTTCTCATTTGGGTTTTGCGAACCCTTATTCTAATCGATATGGGAATAAAAATAGATATAATGTGTGTAATTACATTCCATATCTGTATTGCTAAACGCTTGTTTAACAGTCAATTTACACGTAAAACTTTAAGTGTAGGTTGTTCACGAAGGCGGTTAGAGATAGTTAAGAGTTTACGTGTTTATGGCGAGGTATTTTTTTCAATTTAAATAAATATTGGATTTACAAATATACGTAGAATCTTTTTTTACAATTCATTATGTCGGATTGTCCGAATACAATTGTTGTTTTGATTTTAGTTAGTTTATGAGTATTCTATTTCATAGCACAATTCGTAAAATGGCGGGATGCCAAAAATTATCATTGTTTTTGTTATAAATGATATGTTGTATAATCGACGAAAGATTCATCGATGAAATATTGTTTCTTTTGATCATCGTTATCTATCAATTGTGAAACATTTCGTATAGCGTACTTCGATCATCATATTTGTTTTGGTTCACCCCCCCTCGGTTACAGATCTTTGATTCCATTATCAGAGGAATGAATTGAAACCAAAATAAACATTGGAATGTAATTCAAAATCGTGGAAGTTAACTTATATATTTTTAAACAGAATAGAATGTAGGTTCGTTTCGATTCATAATTATTTTACTCGATCTGTTCTAAATATTGTGAGGATGAATAAAATCTCATCATTTATACATTATTGAATTAAATTTTCATATGTTCATTAAAATACATCGATTATCAAATTGATAGAAGGAATTGGTTAAAGCTAAGAATTTCACTACCATGATTGATTGTTATCCTGATCAGTCAAAAACTGAGAATAATTGACTAAGTAATTAAATTTCGGAGAATGAAATTATAATTGAGAAATATAAGAATTAGTATAATTACTGTGGGCGTAAATTGCTAATCTATTAGTTTTGACAGACATCATTTTTGGAAATTGTCCCTGATCATTTAAATCTTCTAATATAGCATTAAAGGTTCGATGATACTAAATGCGAAACATCTTGTCGGATATTTCTATAAACGTTAAACGAATTGATTCATAGTGGCTTAAAATTTAACGTCTCAAATATTGTAAATGTCAAAATTGTGCTGTTTATGGTAAAATTTGTTTTTGATGTTGTCATTTATTAAAGCGTTGACATTTCTCATTTTTAAATGAATGATATTTGTCCAAATACTTGAGAATTTGACGAACAGATTTGATATATATGAGAGATTTTTACATGATGATTTGCATAACTCATAAGCATCCTACAATCAATGGTGGCTTGTATTATTCTGCTTATTTTGATGTGGCCTTTCTCTAGAAATGGCGAAGACCTCCCAATTATGTATCATATATCAGATGGAAGCACTAAATTTTCGGTAGAAATTTTATGCATGTTGCAATACGTTTATGGAAAAGGGTATTTTTTATCAATAAATTAGTGATGTTGAGTCTTTCTGGGGAACTTATTTGAGGATACTCAAAATCGAAAATTCGATATTCACCTTAAAATATAGTTTAAACGTCAACCGATGGGTAGAAATTCAATGCAAGTCCTTTGATCAAGAGGATGAAATAGAATTTAGTGAATGTGTTTTATCGGCGCAAGGAACTGAAAATAGTCCAGTTATTGAGGAACCGTTATATTCTTTTTCACCTCTAGCGTGCGCGTTATTTCCTTAACGAGTAATTTAGACGTTTGTTTTATGTCTAAACATGGAAAAACGGTTTATATATTTATATTTTGGCACTATCTTGGTGAGTTAAACGCATGATTGTATTTAGATTCTCTGCTCCATTAACGAACTGTTTTTGTGAATAAAAGTTAGACGATACTTGAATAGATAGTCATAGTAATAATCGTTTTCATTCAAGAAATACGACTCAATCATTAGAAAATACAGATTTTGACAAATCTAAAAATGTGTTCATAAAATTTTGGAGCCAAGAACTGTCAAATATCGAATAGTATAACTTCGAATAGTCGCTTGTTTGTCATCAAAAACTATCGACCTCAAAATAAATTGGTGTTTTTTGTATTTTTGTTTACTTAAAAATGAATAGATACTTAACACAACAAAACTTGATTTTACATTGGATATTACTGGTTAAGTATTTCTTTCTTTCAGGTCGAGAATAAATTAATGGTTTGAGCATATTTAATTAGAATAAAAAGCATCAGAATCGCCATAGAATGCCTCGTTCTTAGATTTCTAGGATATCATTGACAACAGTTTCTATGTTATATTTCCAGTTATCCGGCATCAAGTTTCTAAATTTGGAGAATTGGCCTTTACTGATGAATATTGCTTGTGGCGAAAAACGAAATCGCTCTGTGATAATTCAAATGGAATATATTTTTCTAATTCAAATTCCTGTCATTCTTACTAATTCAAAAAGTGAGACAACGTCTCTTTTCTTGATTGATTGTAATTTTTTAAGTAATATGGGTGAATACATATATTTGTGCCGACCGCTTTTGGAACAGTTCATGAATTAGAGATTAAAGTCGATTTAATGTTAAACGAGGATCTGCGAATAACTGTAATATTCTCTACAATGAGTCTGCGTACCATATTCCTGCGTAGATAAATAATTTTATCATCCTACAGAATCTGTAACTAGACATGATAAGATTAGCCGAATAGACCTATATCAAGCATCCATTTAGAGTAGAAAATCTTCCCTCTTCGAACTTACGAAAAATGTACATCAACATAACTAAAAACACAAAAAAATTAAGTTACGTCCCATTTGAAGCAATAGCTGTATCTCTTATTTCTATTTAGGGTTTGCATTGGGGTCGTGAGTGGTTATTTATTCAAGGCCATTGTACTGTAAACATAATTTGAAAGAATTTAAAAAATAATTCTGTGAATAGTTGATATACAATCATACAACATAAAGATTTCTACTTTAAACATTCTAAACCGAGGGAACCATCAATAAAACAATTTAGATTTTTATCTGTGATCATACGATTGTTAAAACTATTGTTGTGATTTACATCTCTCCCAGGGTTTATATATTATTTAAATTTATGAATTATTATATTTAATATGTTCCCTTTTTTCTATTTTATTTGAGATATGATCATCAAAGAAGTAAAAACTTAAAACAAACACTGTTAAGACGATTAGAAACGACGAATGATAACGATACTTTTAATCGTGATATACAATTTCGATTTACGTAATATAAATATTTTGCTGAAATATATTTCAATGTTTAATTTATTTTGACACATCGAAAATCGCAGTCTTCATACTTGCACTTGTGATAATATTTTCATCGTTACACACTTTGAACATATTCAAAATGATTTTAATACATATAGACCAGATAATACATTGAAGAGTGAACTGAATATGATCAATTTAAAATTCCGAATCTTTAAAAAGGACTCCTAGATATTATTAAGTTAGTGTCGAAATAAAATATTGTTTAATTTGTCGAGATTGATTAAAACATTGACAACGAAAGTTTAGAAACACTGGGTATTTACATATAGTCAATATATGTTATTACATACCAGAACTGAGAGAAAGGAAAATTAAATGCATTTACAATACAAGGACATATATTATCGGTAATTAAGTAGGTAAATATTGATTTTATTAAAGAGATTCTGTTTTACATTAAATATGGGCAATTACAAATCTGTAATATATTTTTAAATTCATTTTCTTCAGTAAAAATGTCATAAATTACAGGAAACTCTCCAATATCTTCCACCAGTAGAGACATTAACCACTTTTCCTGTTGTTTACTCCTAATTTGGCCTATCCTGATTCAGAAATTGTTTTATCTTCATCTCTAAAATGGTTTAAAAACATCTCTACGGGCATCACATCGTTGATTGTTAAAACAGATTCTATAGTAACGACGGACAAATTATTTACTGTTGACATAAACATATTGTCGTTATTCATGGAAGATATTTAAAGTTAAATGCAATTTTTATTAATCGCTTTTTATGCATTGCATGCCATTCATTATTGGATGAACATTTCTTTTAAGAATATTGTAAATATATTAATACTTATTAAGGTTCATACATATTTTGCTATTTTGATTTAATTTTGCAAACGCTAATACTTTTGGCACTTGCATAATGATATTATATTGATTTTTCACTTTTACATTATGCATGCCTGCTAAAATCCTCGAACGCTGTTTGTATTATGGTTTATAAATGTATTTTCCGGTTCAGACAATTTTTTTCTTTAATTCCAAGAGTGTTTGTATAGTATTTGAAAAATATAACTTTTGAGCTTGATATTTAGTGAAATTTACAAATTAAAAAATATTAATCCTAGTCAAAATTCAAAGAAAATAGGTTTTAAATGAAAAGTATACAGTTTTAAAATAATAAAGGGCTTACATCCATTATCGCAGTTATACCATTTAAAATAACGCATATTCTGTTTCATAACGCCCACATCTTCTCTTTAATTATTGGGTTAATAAAATTCAATTTCGCGATATATTATATATGCTTGAAACGAGTAATATGATTTCCAGCATACATCAAGTAATTTACAACAATTTTTGTGGATAGATTTAGAGTTAAATGGGTGACGACAAAAATAAATCATAAAATTATTTTCACGAGAGTTTTCATACTTCAGAATCTTTCACATTTCATCGATTAAGATCCATAAATTATAGAAAACAAGTACATTCGTGGTAAAATTTGATGAATGAGAAGAAAACAGCTAGTGTATTTACGGCAGCAATAACGTAGTCATATACACCAGATACGGTTCTTGAGTCTATTGATATTTTAACAGCATGGAAAGCGGCACAAACGTCGGTGTAAATAAATATCAGCTTTTATTTTGATTAAAATTATAAAATTCTATTCTTATCTCAATTTGTCATAAAATATATAAACAAGTAATTCTGTTGATAAGATATTAAATATAGGATTTGCGCGATAATGTATCGAAACCCTGTATATGATGAACTGTATATTTTAGGCCTAAATTTGGATATTATATATTGATTTGATGTACACATTGGCTTAGAGTTGGTCTGCTCTAAAAAGATTATTCATTTTTTTACTATTCCAAGGTGTGATAATTAGATATTTTGAATAAGAATGATTTTTTGACATACATATATATCTTAGGTTTCACACGGTTTAATTTACATTTCCCTTAGTCAATGATCCCATGAGCCTACTAGAATTTGAAGATTTACTACCTGTAATTATGAAACTATGAATATAAGCAAACATTTGATTAATAATATTTTGGTGTTTCAATTAAAATGAATAACCAATTTTCAAGCGACCTACTTATCATTTGGGTGTCCAAGTCATTTTAAAAAAATTCATATTAGGGAGAAAAAGCATGCCATTCCAATTACACGAGATAATATTTTGGATGTAATTTATACATCCAACTCATTCAAATCATGTTTTTTTTACTAGTCATATCTCAAATTACATATCTTGATATACCGCTCAAAAATTCAGTGGCGCATAACCATTTCTACTATATATCGCACGACGTCACGAAATATTACTTCGACATGATACGGATGGACAAAATGGTTTCGACTTCATGCATTTAAAGGCTCTAGTGTATGGAACCATTCACTTTTTTCGACCTGGATAAATATCAGTTTTGAAGCCTCAAATTTAATTTTTTGATTGAAAAATAATATTTTTAGGAGTCAGTGAAATTACTCAGAAATCAAATTTATCATTCATGTATTTCGGGCACACTCTCCACGTCGAAATCCGTTCAATGAAGAATTTTCTCAGATAAGATTTACTCAAAAAAGACCCTTGATGGTATCATGACACCATCAAAATTTTACATAATGAAAAAGAATTTCCTGAATCTCAGTTTAACAATGGAATTCACAACATGTTTTATTTACTATTTTATTGAGTTTGAATTTTAGAAGATGGAAGAGAAACTTAGTGAAGATAGTAAAGGCGTAAATAATTTTTTAAAACGGATGAATTAACCCAATTTTTGATCGTAAATGTGCGACTTTCCTGGCTTCACATTCAAAAGTTCCGATTATGCATGTATTTAAAAATGTTAATTTAACTTATGATGTTTAGATCAATTAGAACCTGTAAAATATAAATTTTTATAAGCCCTCGCATCGAGCATGCGTACATGTTCACTGAGATTGAACTAAGGTTAACAACAACAACATTCCATCTACAAAATTATCATTTATCTGTATAATAAAAAGATTTTTGGAACCTTTGAATGCCATCAGCTGAAAGTCAGGCAACTTGAATTGGTAATTGAGCACACGTTGTTTAAACTAAAATTAAATAAGGATACTTTTCCATACATTGTTAGAATTACAGTATAGTTTATGAACACTACATAATATATCTCATAAAATAAATAAAAACAAATATTTTTCAGATATTCATATTTATTCATAAAATAAAATTCAAAAGCATTGTTAACTTTTTTTCAGACATAATTTTAATGTTTATAGTGATTTGTATAGAGATCATACGTCTAAAACAGCTCCAAGAAAGGGTACTGATGATTGAATAATTAAAAGATAGATTGGAAGATTTGAAAGACACGAAATATGACAAATATTTACTTTTAGTACAAAGTTAATCATAAAATATATTGGACGAGATTTTAATATTTTAGTTATGGAAAAACCATATATGTACCCAAAAGCGTGTCTTCTCATCATTTTTTACATATTAAGAGATGTTTTATATTGTATATAAATAAATATATTTGTTTCGTTAATGAAGGTTTTTTGCCAATAACCGTCTTGAATATATACAAAATGATGTTTAAAATCGTGCAAAAATATAAATGATGAAATCGAAACAGTTATAACTATATATCAAAATATAGATTTTAATTACAAATATGAATAATTTTATAAATAGACATACGAGGTGTTTGGTAATCCACATTATTGATCAGATATGTTTTCAAATAAATTTGTTTGCTTCCCTGCGAACGAATGCCACTCAGATATCGTAGCTCTAATGGAAAGAGGAGCGGAGCTGAATGTTTCGAATGTGTGCGTCCTATACGTC
>JWZT01004473.1:186621-199831 GCA_000827895.1 Thelohanellus kitauei
AAAATATTTATCATTTGGGGTAAACAATTTTAAAAAAAGGTGATAACGTGAATATTCAGACACATGTGAGGTTTCTGTTATCGGTAAATTTCATATGATGCAGAATTCATCCATTATAATTTTTTAGGAATATAAGGTCTAATTCTCTCAATTTTTATTCTTACTTTTCCCGATGTTGAATTTAAATAAAAATCAAAAAAATATTTTAAGCATTCACTAGATAGATATAAGGCATGATACAAGCCTAAAGTGCAAAACAATTCAATGTCCGCAAATCAATTATCCATTTTTGAAAATATTGATTGTTTCAGAGAAAATGATGATTTTGAAGTTCTTGAGTTAATATTACAAACAAACACGAGACTTTGTTTGTTGGTATGATGGTCTTATCAAACGTTGTTTATTGAGATAATAGTTAATGGCTTGAGAATTGATAATATAATTGGATGACTTCTCATTTGGGTTTGGAACACTATTATTCTGATGGATATGAGAATACATATAGACATAATTTGTGTGATTACATTAAATATCTCTGCATGTATGTAGCTTAAGGTTTTTGTACAGTTAATTTATACCTTAAGAATTGGAAGTTCCGGTTCTTGACGAAAAACTTTTCAATTTTTTTTGGTGATCTGTTTATGGCGGAGTATTTTGTAAAAGTTAAATTAATATGCGATTTACAAAATGAATACAGAATCATTTATGAAATTCACTGTCTATGATCGTCAGAATACATTTGTTGTTCGAATTTTAAGTTAGTTCCTTTTTTTTAATCATGGTACAATTTGTATAATTACCGGATGCCATAAATTCATTTTGTTTTTTTGTAAAAAAAATAATCATATATAAAGAATCGGCGAAACGATTTCCCAATGAAATATTTGTGCGTTCGATCATCCGTGACCATCAATTTTAACAGAATTTTATAAAGCGCACTACAGGCATCACATAAGATGTGGGTCACCTACCTCGGTCACAGATCTTCAATTCCATTTTAGAGGTATGGATTGACAGCAAAATAAACTATTCGATGGAACTCAAAAATGTGGAAGTTAACTAATATTTTTCTTAAAATAGAATAGTATGTAGGTATAGTTCGATTCAGATTTATTTTGCTCGATCTGTTTAAATATTGTTAAGCTGAATAAAATCAATTATTTAGATATCATTGAATTTAATTTACATTGATTCTTGTAAATACATCGATGTCAAAAGTGAGAATTGAATTGGTTTAAGCTGTGAATTTCTAGACCACGATTATTGTCATCGTGATTTTTCAAAAACAGAGAATAATTGACCAAGTGATTGAATTTTGGAGTATTTAAATTTGATTATAATTGAGAAATATGAAAATTAATTATTAATAGTTACTAAGGGGGCGTGGATTTTCCAATCTTTTACTTTCGACAGACATACTTTTTTGAGAAAACTTTCTTAATCATTTAAATCTAGTAATATCATTTTATATTTTAGATGATTCTAAATGCGAAAAATGTTGCCGGATATTTCAATAAATGTTAAACGAATTGATTCATATCGAATTTTAATTAAAGTCTCATTAAATTTTTAATATTATAATTGTGCTCTTTATGTTAATATTTGTTTTAAAAGTTTTCATTTATTAAGGCGTTGAATTTTCTCATTTTAAACTATCTTGGTATTTGTCAAATTTCTTGAGAATATGACGAATAGATTGGATATATATTAGAGATTTTTACATGATGATTTGCACAACTCGTAAGCATCCTATAATCAATGCTGGTTCATATTCTTCTAATATTTTTGATGTGGCCTCTCTCTAAACTTACAGACGACGCCCCCAAATTGTTCAATATATCAGATGGAAGCACTACATTTACGGTAAATATATTATGTGATATGGAATACGTTCATGGCCAAGGGTATTTATAATCCATAAGTTAGTGATATTGATTATTTCTACCATTATAATTTGGGGATATTAAAAATCGAGAATTCGATATTAACCGTAAAATTCGGTGAAGATAACAAACAATGGCTAGAAATCAAATGCAAGTCCGTTGATCAAGAAGATGTTATAGAATTTAGTGATTGTATTATATCGACGAAACGAAATGAAAATGATCAAGTTATTGAGGAATCCATCGGGTATAAATTCAAATTTAACAATAAAACCAAATATGAATTTAGAAAACACTATATATGGTTAAAACAGGATGATAATAGTAAGAAAAAACTCAAAATTCGTGTTTATGAACTTGTCATTACATTTCAAGGATACACAAAGAAATATTGCTTCAATAAAGATGAGCTTGATCCAATATCAGATTATTTTACTAGCACCACTGTTGTTGAGAATTTTGAAAGATATGGTGGAACTCTCTCAGATGAAATTGATCCTTCTGTTCCGATTAAACCTGATCAAATCAATGACAAAAAAGGATTCTGGACAACAAAGAATATTATTGCTACAGTAGTATCCAGTGTGGCAGTTATAATTTCGGTGCTGATCGTTGCCATCATAATTCGTTACCGCATATCCAGGCATTCAATAGAAGCTTAAGAGAATCTGATTGCTGAAAGCATCATAACTTATTGTTATCTATAATTAAAATATTTAATATCAATAAAGGTTTCTTTTATGCATTATCATAACTAATAAGTATAAAAATATTCGACTTGAATAAGCTGTTGTATTCTCTCGAAATGTGAGAAAAATATTTTTTGAGTTTAATTTAAGACTATTCTACAAAATGGACAAAATAAAAATGACGTGATATATCATTCTTTTTCATATTGAGTATGCGCGGGCTTTCCAAACGAACAATTTAAACGGTTTTTTTAATTCTAAACATTGAAAAACGGTTTATATATTTATCTTTTGGCACTCCTTGTATGAGTAAAACGCATGACTGAATTTAGATTCACTGTTCCTGAACGAACAGATTTTTATCAATAAAACATAGACAATGTATGAGTAGATAGTCATAGTAATAATCATGTCCATTCCAGAAATACGACTCAAACATTAGAAAATATAAATGTTTACAAATCGAGGAAATGTGATCATAATATTTTGCTCCAAGAACAGTTAAATATCAACTAGCTTACCATCTGATGATCACTTTGTTATCATCAGCAACTATCTATCTTAAACATAACTTTTTGGCTTTTTCTATATTTTTCTTTACCTAAAAATGAAAAGATATTTAACACTAAATGGCTTGATCTTACTGATGTGTTATTCATTTGAGTCGAGAATCAACTGATGGTCTGAGCATACTTAAATGATATAAGTGTGTTGCATTGTTGAACACTGCCTCATTCTTACATTTCTAGATGAATATTGACCACATCTTGTATGATTTATTTCCAATTATCCAGCATCAAGTGTCTAAATTTTAGAAAATATTTTAAATTATGTATATTGCTAGTGGCAATAAACAAAATATGTCTGTGATAAATTCAAATTGTTACTATTTATCCTTTTAAAACTTCTGTCATTCTTACGAATTTCAGAACTAATGCAACGTCTATCTTAGTTGATTGATTCCAATCTTTGAAGTAATATGGGTTTATACATATATTTTTCACCGAACGCTTTTGAAACGTTTGTGAACTAGAGATGAAAGGCGATTAATGGCTAAACCAGGATTTGCGAACCTCTGTAATGTCTTGCACAGTGAATCCGCAAATCATCTGCATCAGTAGCTGATATATTTGATCTTTTTGCAGAATTTGTGATTAGACATGAGTCGATGAACGGAATAGATATATTTCAAGAATCCATATTAATGAGAAAATTTCTACTTGGGACTGACGAAACATTTACATCTGATTATGAACCTATACATAACATAAATAAGTTAGATCAATATTTAGAAGCAATCGCTATCACAATAATAAAAATTTAGTTAGTCACTTGGGTCTTGAGACTTCATTCACATGAAGCCATTTCACTGCTTTTATTCGATTCGAATAGATAAAAATGGACATTTGTGGAAATATGATATATCATCAGACAACTAAAGATTTCAACATCTTACATTCTAAACAAAAGTACCCCTTACTAAACAACTAACAGTTTTCTTACCTAACTCTGGTATTACGAATGTTTTTAATACTCTTTTCGTGAGTCTAATCAGTGATTAACTTTTTTTTAAAATGAATTTATTATCATATTTAACGTTTACCCTTTTTTGTGTGATATTTAAGAAATGATTATCAAAAAGGTATAAAATTAAGAATATACCTAGTTTAGTAGATCAGAAATGAGACAGATGGTAAAGGCACTTTTATGTGTGGTAAAAAGATCTAATTTAAACATATCAAGATTTAGATCAAAAGTATTTCAATATTTCAGTTGGTTTTACGACTCCAAAAATCGCAGTAAACACGTTAATTTTTTAATTTTCATCAGCTTTATACTTTTTAAAAAATCAAAATGTCATTTGTATTTTTAAAAAACCTGATACCTACATTAAATAATGGACTGAATATGATCAATGAAAATTTCTCAATGTTTATTGATTACTCAGACTTTATTAAATCAAAGTCGAAACGAGATATTTATTGTTAAACTCGTAGAGGATTAAAATCGATGACAGAAGTTGAAATATCAATAACTATTCATAGATCTTTTCTTTTTTTCTTATTAGGAGATGACTTGAAAAAAGACAACCAAATTTATCTGAATTAGACGGATCTAGAGCGATCATGCACTTACTGCGGATATCGTCGAAGTTACAAAATATAGCTTTTGACCACTAGCAAATTTTGAGACATTCTAATGTTTTTTATCTGCGCACCTGTTCTTATCGCTCGTCACTCTTTTAATATATTATATAGGGCTTCCCAATCAGTTAGTCATATTTTTTTTACCTCAATTTTATCAATATTTAACACTTAAAAAAATAAAAAGTTCACCATCTGTTAATTCACATACTCTCAAAACTAACACCATTTGTATTTCAGGATATTGCGGTAAGATCCATCACATTCATAGTGTAATTTCTATTGAGCCACTTTCAAATTAAAAAAATAAAGCTTGATATTTGTTCTAATGGACGCTGGTCTTCTGCCATTCTTAAAGCCAGAGGATAATCCATTAAATGAAGATCGTTACTGTTTAAACTTAATTAAAGTTTTTCGACGGATTTTTTCCAGTGGAATACACGAATGTATTTTCACAGTGAACCACGTGAAGTTCCACAAACCACTAGGATCCCAACCATGCTTCAAGAGAAAGGTCGCAGGGTAATATACCTTTAAGCAAACTCGCCTATCCATAACCAGATTCAAAATTTGTGACAAAAATCGATGAACATGCTAAAACAATCATCCGCGAGATCAGAAACCGACCTATATAACATCGTGGCTCAATAGAAATAAAAAGTTCTCTCTGAAATAGCCATTACTGGAAGATTCTATAAAATAAGGTGTTATTTATGAGAATAAAACAATGAATAGATGTAGAATTTATTGTATTTTTAGTCCTAAATTTTGATAAAATATCAGTCAAAAAAATGTGATTGTCTTGATCCATATAAATTACGGATGATTCAGGAAATAACGAACATGATCAGAAAATTACTGGCTTGACCAGGAAACCCCTTTAAAATATTAATTATCAGTTCAACATAATCAATTAAACATTGTAATTCCATGTTTAATATTAGGAAAAAATTATTTTTATTGCAGTGCACATATTTTAATTATCAAGAGTCAATTGTTTTAAAAAAGTGAAAGTCAACCGTTAAATACGATACCCATGGATGATCGATGTTATAAGAAGTATATCTTGGACAATTTACATCGAGATTATAAACATTTACTTCTTTTATTAAAAACAATTCATAATATTAGAACAGTAAATCATGTCTAAATTTAAGTATTTTGGGGAGACAAAATTTCCCAAAAAAACGCAAAAATAGACAGAGTTTAAAATATATTGTGGCTAGATGCAGTCAAAACCATTTAATTTGTCCTAAAAAAGTATGATAATTTAGATTTTGACTCACTTTTGCCATTAATTAACGTTTCATAGAGGATTTGCAAATAAATACGTAGAGTTTCAGTTACATTGAGCTAAAAAATACAATAAAAATTTAAAATTTGTGTAAAATCTCACCCATTCGCAATGACTCATGGATTCCATGCATAAAAACAACATTTTAAACATATTCGACAGTTTATGTATTCTCTTCAATGTGAAGGCTAGTGGTTGATATATATTCATCATGTATTAAGCCCATGCTAAATGAAATGAAAACTAAAATTATGAAGTATTTAAAATGTTACTTCGTCTCTAAATTCGAGAACCTTGTTTTTGGCTGATATATAGATGTTTTTTACTGTTTTATTGATAATGAACATAATTAAACATGCCGAATTAGTAATCTCTTTAACACAATAACATGATTATTTTCAAAATATTTTTTAATCATAAACAGAAATTTACCTAGAAGACATATATGAAATAGTGCATCTCGATAATGAAAACCAATTAATCCAAATAATCAAGGTATCTAGGGAAAAGATAGAAATCAATATTTTGGATAAAAATGTACTAATGATTATGAATGGCCATCAGGAATTTGTGTTTTCTTCTGAGATGTATTAATATATGTTATAGCAATAACTATATAATATATGTAAAATTATGTTGTTAAATAGGAAAATTTGAATATACACATCATAAATTTGTCTAGATAATCTTCTTTATGTGAATAAATATACATCATTCAGAAATGTTCAAAAAGGATATACTTTAATTTGTATTAATTTGACGCTTAAAACAACTGATCGTATATGATTTAAAATTCGCATAACTATATACCTTGTTTTAAAAACAGTTATCAAATAGAATAAAAAAAGTGGTACCGTTAATAATCAGATATACCTCCACTTTCATTTATCTCCAAATCTCATATGCTGCAGAATTATTCACTGATAAATTTTTTGACAAGGTGGTCTTAGTGTCTAAAATCTTATCCTTACTATTTCTTAAAATTAAATTCGATTAAAAACCCAAAAAATATTTTTTGCTTTAACCAGAGAGATAAAGATTTATAAGCACCGGAATAGTCCTAAACAAATATTTCGATGTTCACAATATAATTATCGATTAGTGAAAATAAAAATTTCATATAAATGGATACTTTTAGAGGTTGTGAATTAAAAAATTTCAATAATACTACATTATGCTTGTTTGCATAATTTCTCCTCAAACATTTTTTATTGGGTTTTTAGTCAAAAGTTTATAGGTTTTTTTATTTCATTATGGATAATACTTCACATTCGGGTTTTAAGCACTATTATTCTAATGGATATGGCAATACAAATAGACATGATTAACTGGGAGTCTACTTATCGAAAACTTTTTGCGCGTGCGCGAGGTGACTAAAAACAACATTAATTATTTATCTATAAATATCATACAGATCTCTTTTTCTCAAAGATTATTAATATTTTGATAAAAAAAGCTTCAATATATAAATATCTTCATTATATACAAATTGAATTGATTTCAAATGAACAAGTAGTCGGTAAGGTAATATCTTAGTTTATACTTCAGATTTCCGTAAAATTAATATAAAAGCTAAGGCTCACAGCTTGTAATTAGTGTATTAATATTGAAAATTATTAAAAAATTCATAAAATTATATTTAAATTATTTATTATATTCAAAAACAGAGTATTTAGCAATTTGAGAAAGTATGTTCTCAAATGTATCTTCTAGCCTATATACAAAACGCTTCTTCAATATGTTATTATCTAATAATTATTAAAACAAGGTATATCTACTATTGATTACACTAAATCTATGCTAGTCAAGGCACCGATTTTAAATTATTTTATATATCTGACTCAACGTTAGCCTTCACGTTATTTGTACGGGCACCTGTTGCTGGGTCCTAGTTAGGTATTTTCAATACTTACTATAAAAATAATCTGTGGTTGATAGTTTCAGGAATATAGGAGGGATCGACTGGTAACTGTGTAAAACAATTTTTTAAAGAAAGAAAAAACTCTGTAGGAGGCCAATCTATCTGTATGAACAATGGAACGTGCCAAAACATGTCTAAAATTGTCAATAGTATACATATACCTCATTTTTTACTATATGATAGTAGCTGCCTTTGATTCGGAACGCAGATAGCAATACCAATCAAAGTTTTATCTACAACATATCTTTCGACATTACATCATACATTCTGAGGACCCAACTTCGAGGACTGAATAAATCATGGCCACAACGCGTTAAGCTTAATTCTTATTTCCCTTATACATGACCACGAAATGACTGACTCGTCAATTTTCATTGTTATTTCTAAGCCTCACAACGGTACGTTTACGGTTGAAAGTTTCAAAGAACATATCTTATAAATATCTTTACAACTAAACATTTTGGAAAATTCTGTAAGATTTGAGGATGTACATAGGGAGATCGACAGAGTTCAGGTAATTCGGCTTCGATTGTATGATTACATTAGAAAGATCCATATAAAACTTCACAGTGTATCTTTTGAGTTCTCTAAGAACGTGCCTGGCAATTAGTTATTTACGTTACCAGATCTAATTGACTTTCTAATATTGCATCTGTTGCATACTAATTTTATCTAAATATTAATCTATGATATCTTAATACATGTTAAAATCCCTATCTATTAAAAATTTCACACTTTGATGTTCAACCATTTTGGTATAACATTGTTGCCACAACATCTCTTATATCAGAATTTAAAATTGTATATTAAATACAATCTTATTTACAGTCTGATCTAATTTTAAAAAAATCTGTTCCAAACAATCATTACGCGGCAGATTTTGCGCACATAAAAATTTACGTTAAGGGAAGTCTACCCATATTTTTTTTACTTACATATTATATCTATATATCTAGTCGCTTGTTTTTAGGTCAATTTATGCCTAAAAACTTTAATTCCCGGTTCTGCACGAAAAGCTTATGAAATATTCTTGAGTATACCTGATTATGGTGGGGTATTTAGTAAACGTTATGTTATATATTGGATTCACTTAGGTAAGTATAATCTTGTTTACAATTAACTGTTTTGAATGGTATGATTACAGTTGTTGCTCAGATTTTAAGTTAGTTTCTTGTGTTTTATCATTGTACAATTCGTAAAATGGAGGGATGCCAAAAATTATCATTGTTTTTTATTATGAATGATTAGATTTTAAGCATCGGCCAAACGATTCATTAACGAAATGTTTGTTTGTTCGATCATTCTTAACTATCAATTTTTCAAGAATTTATTTTTGCGGGACTATATCATCATATATTTTTGGGGCACCTCTATCGGATACAGATGTTCAATTCCTTTTTGATAGGTTACGATTGCAACAATATAAACTTTGATATGGAACATAAAATTTTTACAGTTAACTGATATGTTTTTAAAATAGAATACAATGTAGGTACATTGTGAATCATAAGTATTTTACTCGATCTGTTTTAAATATTGTGTCAGCCGAATAAAATCACATCATTTATACATTATTGAATTCAATTTTCATATGTTCATTAAAATATATCGATTTTGTAATTGATAGAGGGAATCGATTTAAGCCATGAATTTCTCTACCAACATTGATTGTTATCCTGATTATTCAAAAATTGAAACTAATTAACCATATGATTGAATTTCAGATGATAAAAATTTATTTTTTGAGAAACATGAAAATAAATTATTGATAGATATACTGAGAGGGTGGATGTCTAATCTTTGATTTTTGACAGACGTCCTTTTTGAGATAATGGACACTAATCATTTTTCTCTTGTAATAATTCATTATATTGTCTATGATTCTAAATTCGAAACATGTATTCAGATATTAAAATTAATGTAAAACGAATTGATTCATATCGAATTTTAATTTAAGGTCTCAATAAATTGTCAATATCATGATTGTGTTGTTTATGCTAAAATTTGTGTTTGATGTTGTTATTTCTTAACGCGTTGACTTTTCTAATTTTTAACTGTCTTGGTATTTGTCATATAACGTGAGAATTTGACGAACAGATTTGATATATATGAGAGATTTTTACATGATGATTTTCACAACTCATTAGCATCCTACAATCAATGGTGGCTTATATTCTTCTGCTTATTTTGATGTTGCCTTTCTCTAGAAATGTCGAAGACCTCCCAAGAATGTTTCAAATATCAGATGGAAGCTCTACATTTACAGTCGAAATTCTATGTAGTATTGAATACAATCACGCAAAAGGGTATATATAATCCCTAAATTAGTGATTATGATGATTTCAATAGTCATAGTTTACAGATATTAAAAATAGAGAATTCGATATTAACCTGTAGATATAATACTGGATTACCCAATAGATTTCTAGAAATTAAATGCAAGTCCTTGAATCAAGAAGATGAAATAGAAATTAGTGAATGTGTTATATCGACGCAAAGAGATGCAAATGATCCGGTTATTGAGACACCCATAAGGCATAAATTCAAATTTAACAAAAAAACCAAATATGAATTTAGAAAACACTATATACATTTAAAACATGATGATAATAATGAGCAAAAGTTAAGATTTCGTATTTATGCACTTATCATTACATTTCCAGGATACACAAAGAAATTCTGCTTCAATTATGAAAGACTTAGTGCAATATCTGTTTATTTTACAGGAACTATGGTTGTGGATGATTTTGGAATATTTGGTGGAACCTACTCAAATGAAAGTGATCCATCTGTACCGATCAAAACTGATCAAAAGGATGGAGATGTTTTTGATGAACTTAAAGGAGATACAACTCACGAAATTGATAGAGATACATCTGATGACACGAATCGTGATAAATCTGATCAAATCAATCCGAAAAAAGGATTCTGGACATCAAAAAATATTGTGGTTATGGTTGTATCGTTTGTAACCATTATACTTTCTGTGCTGATCATTATCATCACACTTCGATTCCGCAAATCCACGAATTCAACGAAAAATTAAGTAATTGCGAATGCCGAGAGCTAATTAACTGCAGTTATTATAAAATTTTAATTAGAAAATTCTGCAAGGTTGTTTTTAATTTATACGACTAATAATACGATTTTCAAGTCAATTCGGCCTATTATTCCAATCTAATTGGTTTTTTTCAATTCATTTTAGCGTTTTCAATCATGAAGAGAACGGATAAATTTTACATAAAATACTCATGCAATTAATTAGCTTTGAAAACATCATTTATGCATGAATTTTGATTGATTTATTGTTATAGTCGTTTGAAGTTTAAAATGTTGACTTTTCAGACGAATTCGCAGTGCGTTTTTTATAAATCTAGAAACACAATATAAACCTTTGAGTCAAAAGGGACATATTTTTGGCGGCTTAACCTCGCCGCAAGCTTTAACGCGCATGCGCTAGTTCTTTACAGTATATTTGTTATTTCTATTATTTCAGGATATTTTTGTTGACTTATAAAATTGAGTGTTTTGGCGGTTTAAATGTTGACAGCCCGTAGAAATGTGGATACCGTTTTCAATGAAACTCTGATAACATTTTTGACAAAAGTGATAGTCAATATGGCACAAAAAACAATAGGCCTAAATATACGCATTTGCGCGAACATTTCCACTATTTTTAATTGGTATTTAATTTAACGATTTAAATGATGATAATTCTGAACTATGGTTCGATTTTACGTAATTTTTTTTAAATTCTAAGGTGTTTTCAAAAATGATTCAAACATTACAGATAAATATTTTGATTCCCATTGGAAGAAAATAGTTATGATGGATACGGAAAAATCTAAATCCGTTAAAATTATTATAAGTGCAGCCTTTAATTTGTTAGTTTCATCTCTATAATAATATTATTAATGAAATAAATATCGAAAACACATCACGTATAGGACTTTGCAAACAGAAACACATATCGAAACGAAGATGAAACTTGTATGATGTTTTGGATCTTCTGAAATTGGAGAAAGAATAATTTGAAAAGAATTTCGTTCATACTAGTCTAAATATACAAAAATATACTTCACCTTTTTTCGTCCGAATTATTTTGTTTCGTTATTTTACAAAGAAATACATCTATGAGTGGAAATAAATTGTTTCTAAAGTTAACGCTGTTGAGATATATCAACATTTTCATTGTAAAATAAACTTAACACACAAAGTAGTAAAAATTCTCGCGCACACTCGCGCAATATGGTATTGTTTTTGAGCCATCTAAAATATGAATTTTTGTTAAACATTTAATCAGATCTTGACTGAAAACGGTGTCCACATTTCTTAGGGTTGTCAAAATTATATCTCCCAAAACACTCTTTTCAAACATATTCCAATAAGTATCATGAAATAAATGAAAAAAATAAAATAGTATTTAGACTATAGGTGTGCGTGTTTCAATAGACCTATGATGTTTAGCCGCCCAAAATATGTGCCTTTAGTCTAAAAAGTTTATATGGTATTCCCCTATTTAAAAAAAAAGAGTGTTTGTCTAGATTAATCGAAATTTGAAATTGCCAACGACTGTAATAATTAAACCATCGAAATGTTTTAGTTACTGTAGTTTAAACGGCAATTATTTGGAAACATATTTTTTGAATAATTTGTCATATATCTTAAGGATTTGGAAAAAAACCAAATTGAATTGAAAACAGTATAAGATATTCCAACAGTGTCATAAAGAATCGAGAAATATTTTATTTTTAATTTCTCGGATATAAAGTCTAATTCTTCCTAATATTATCGTTACTTTACTTAAATGTAAAATTTGATGACAATTCATACAATATATTTAATGCTACCACTCGAGATTCGTAAGGAAATAGGATAATCGAAAAAATGCTATAAAAATTACCATGTCCGCAATTGAATGATCGATTTGTGAACATAACGATTAGTTACGAGAAAATGATGTTTTTACAGGTTTATGGTTTAAATATTTCAATATTACTAGATAATGCTTGTTTGCAAAACAGCATCCTCAAACATTCTTTTGTAAGATTATAGTCAATGGTTTTATGCTTATTCATTTAATTGGATAACGTCTCATTTGGGATTTGTGCACTTTTTTTCCAATTGATATGGGAATATAATAGATATAATTTGTGTACTTACATGTCATATCTCAAACATTTATATTGCTAATGGCTTGATTACCTTTAATTTATACTATACACGCTAAGTTTGGATGGTTGCCCAAAGACTGTGGGAAGTATTGGTGGGTGTACCTG
>JWZT01004474.1:0-29463 GCA_000827895.1 Thelohanellus kitauei
GAAATCTTGGGATAAAAGTCTCGGTTTATACACCGGAATGTGAAGTGTTTTGTTTTTGTCAATCTCTAAACTAAAATTTATCTATTTAGGTTTAGCGAACCTGATTCTTACCTATGAATCCAGCTATTTGGTAAAAAAAATCTTCGGTTTTAGATAGTCGATACCAGGAACATGTTCCAATTATAACGTTAATAAATTTGTGAACTATTTGAAAGATTTTTGACCCATTCATTTTATCTGATTGAATTTGATAGCGTCAACTCATTGGATAGTGTTTCCGTATTTCTCTTGGTCACATTCGATTCTGGTTCACAGGAATACAAAAACAACTTCGATATAGGAATAAACATTAAAATGAGTGGCATCAATCTATATTTCACCAGTTATAAATCGACTTCTAGTTAAAAATTTTCCATCGTTTGGAGAATCAGAACGAGGATGATAATTTAATAACCAAATTATTATTAAATTCACAGGTTAGGCATTAACTCTAAGAGACAAATAATTTAATACTTAATAAGGTGTAGTATGGGAGTGGATTTAGGGGCATATCTAAGTATTTGAGCAATTTAAAGGGTTTTTGTACCAATTTTGACAAGTAAAAATTTTTGATGATTAAGAATTAACCAAATTATATTTGTTGTTTTTTCAAAAAAAACGACTCATATTTCTTGAATGAATTTAAAGCATATCACGAATGCGATAGTTTCAGTTTCACATAAAGGGTAACTTTTTCTCGTTAAATATATTTTTGGCCTAAAAATACGTAAATAATTTGGCTTTTTATTTAAGGGTATTCTCTTTAAAATGATGAGTTAATATTTTCTCAAATCAGATGATAAATCTCATTTCTAAAATGGACAAAATTTTTCGACAATTGGCAAAAATTATCGATAAAAATACAATTATAAAAGGACTAATTAAGTGAGGTCAAAATCTTATATATTTACTCAAAAGACGAATTTTTAATGGATTCTGAAGGCAGAAAGACTGAAGTGTTAGGTAATATGTTTGTTTAAATTCATAACTTAAATTATCGAAATTAAAACATTTTGATGATTTCATTTCTAAGTATGATAAAACATTTTAACCAAATTTAACCACTTATGAACAATTTTTAAGATCTATGAGTTATCAAAGTCTATTTTGGTCATTTTTAATCGCCAAATACACCAGATTGTTACCATTTCAGAAATTTCTCTTAAGATTGATAATTATCTTATAATTAACGGTTAAATCTTTTGACTGTATTTGTGTTTATAAACCATTAACCTCGGTCTACGTCAAAGTTAAACCGGAACTAAAGCTATTAAACCTCAAAATTGATTAGCAAAATAAGACAAAGTTTAAACGCTTAATTTATGAATTCTTTTAACCAAAACTATCGGAAGAAACCAGAAAACTTTTCGCTTTATTCCTCAGGCTATACTCTGATTTGATCTAGTAGAAGATCATCTAGTTTGAACACTGTCATTTAAAACTAGGAAATTGATTTCGAGTGAAAGAATCCCCGAACAGGATTGCATGCTTGAATTAAAGAGGCGATTAAACAACTTTAATATTGTACATACTCGTGTATTTCTAATCCCTGTCTCAAACATCCAATTAAACCCCGCTATCATTTAAAAAATTTATTACCTCGGATCCAGCGTATCTTCAGATATTTCATCTCTATAATGAAATCCAAACAAATCGATGAGCAGAAATATTTGTCTGTATCAGGAAAATACGAACATTTACGACAATACTTGAATGGAATGTAAATCCAGTTCTCGACAGATTTAGCGTTAATTTCTTAGGAAATTCAACGATAAAGTTGAAAAACAAAAGTTTGGAATTTAGTTGTTTGACCTTTGTAATATTTCACATTCATACCAAGATGAGAATTCATAATCATCAATGATTTTCAAGTTGATTCATGACATTTATGAGAAAAATAACTGCATTAAAGTTTATTCCAACGAAATGAATCTATCGGGCTTAGCTCAAGACCACACTGATTTTTGTACATTGAGTATTTTACCGAAAAGGTTGAAAATTTTCAATCAGTTCGGATTTCGTTCGAAAATCATTCAAAAACTTTGAGAACTAGATTTTTCAAACTATGCAAGGATGTACCCCAATGCCTTGATCAGTCAAAAAATTTTGACAAAAGTGTGTGCAGTAAAGGGTTTCTCAGATAAATGCATGATTACATGGGGTATTACAATTGTTTAAAACCTTAATAGCAGACTTGTAACCTATGATTTAGTAAATTATGAGATATTTTCCGGGATATTGAATCTAGAATCTAAAGCATGGAGGTATTAATGTTGACACTCTTTGGTATTGTGTGAAAATCCTGAATATGAGGAAATGTCCTCAAAATACATTGGTATTATCTATACATTTACAGGATTGGGCTTCAGATTTTGTGAGAAAAATATTGCGAGATCGTCAACGGTTGTGTGATAATTATTGTAAATAAACAAGAACAATTTTATCAAACAGGATTTTGATAATCTCAACCATTTAACACAACGATACTAAATTGAGCGTCAATATATTCATAGTTATTAATAACGATATGGTAATGTATCAGGCCGATATCTTTTTTCATTTTTTAATGGAATAATAATTGACGTTGTTCTCTCCAACTAACGTAAAAATAATCATGAAATTTAAGTTGCACAGTAAGCATCGTCATGTTTCAAGGTTGGGATTGCAAAACCAGGTACATGTATTCCAAAACGGTGAATTTATTTATTAAAAATGGCCATTAACCCATATTAACAACATATAGCCACAATAGTGGTATTTTTTGAAAAAAAAGATTTGGTTATCAAATAAACTTCAGCTTAAATCTACTCTAAAGAATACCATCTATGTGTTGCAGAGAAACCATTTTACACTCGACACTCGCAATCATGCAGTACCTCATAATCAAAAGGGTCATTTACAAATTCTGGATAAAACTATTTATGAGCATTCTAGTTCAGAAATTCAGTAGTATCTCTACCCAATATTCGATTACTAAGTTTTCCAAAAACCCTGATATATTCATAAATTCAAAAAATGGGAGGTCAAAATCCACTATTTGAACCCTTACTGATTGAATGGTAAACAATTTTGATTACAATGTTTTGATTAAAAAACCAAAGGATACTGGATCCTGAGTTTTACTGATTGAATTTCTTGGCACAGTTTAATAGTTTTTCCGAGTCCAACCGAATCCGAAGTTTATTGATGCAAATACCAGAGATATTCACTCTTTACCGACCTGGTTTAAACTGATATTTTGACTCAGATTATTTGAAGCGATTCTGATGTTTAGAAAACACCTTAATCAGTTCAAAAAATGAGATACCTATTTGAAAAGTGTCAAAACAGCAAATAAACCTTGAAGGTTTAATACGAATCGTTGAGATTAAAAAATACAATAAATATGGAGAATTTATGGAAACCTTCTTGGAATATTCTATTCAGAAAGAGCCATAAAGTAGATGTAAAGGTTTTCGATCAATTTAATAATCTTTGCAATCGATTTAATAAAAACTGCCACGAATCAATAAATAATTGCACGAGATAAAACTTTATTTATCAAATTTCATTTTTTCAGTCGATCTCAAGATTCTAAGTACACCAATAGGGCAAAAATTGAGAAACCATATTTACCTTAAAATCGAAAGATGTTTTCTAAAACAATAATAGAATTGGTTTTAAGTGAGTCAAGCAAGGAGGAGAGTATTTCTTTTTGTTTATTCTTTAAACTTGTTAGAAATTTCCAAAATTTCACAGACCCTAAATTTTGAATAAACTATCTGGAAAGGGATTGTATGTATGGTGGGAGGTTTGAAACTATTGTCTACACGGCATGAATCAAAATTAAAATCCATATCTCTTCTGGCTGGATTGGCGGCCAAATATTTTTTTCATTTGTTTTTACAACCTGATTCGTGTTTGATAGCAAATCATAGATATGTTTTTCACTTTGTTAACTCTTAAAAACAGTCGAATGACCTGTAAATTTAAAAAGATGACAAGTAAAGGTTAATTATCTCACTGCAAAAATTATTTTTTTATTTATGGCCACATTTATTAAATAGATTGCAAAGATGATTTAATCGATTGTAAATATTATCAAATTCATCAAAAAAACTATATACAATTTACGAATATAAATATATTGAGTTTAAAAGAATGTTAGCATGTGACCCTATGGTGTAGTGGTTATCACGTATGCTTAACACGCATAAGGTCTCCGGTTCGAGCCCGGATGGGGTCACTTTTTTGAAACTAGTATCAAAGATTTGGACCTTTTTGAAATCAAATGACCAATCCTGATACTCATCACACTTCAACCTGATTTATCTCTAATTAATATTCACCCTGATTTTGTGAAAATGACCGATTAAGACGGCAATACGCGAGTTGTACCTTACTCTCTCTACTTAAAATGTGAAAATTATAACCAGGAATCGATAGAGATTAACCCTTTTGCAGTTTTGCCATAATTAGTATACATTGTTTCTACAGAAATTATTCAATATTTTCGAGCGAAAAAAACGTATGACGCATGCAATTTCGATGGAAATTTTCTACAGATAAAAAGCTTAAATTTTGCCGATCACCGAATTAGCCCCTAATTGTCTAACTAAACGTCTTCAATTTATTAAATCTCCTGCTGCGGCAGTTATTGATTTAAAAACGCCAAAAATCGTTCAAAAGGGTAGACTCGGATTTGATAGCACATCTCATGCGATTAGAGGCTTGGGGATGTGTTTTGGTTTGTGAAAGTCAAACAATTTTCAGTGATGCTCCAAGGGAGAGTGTTCAGTATTACTGCCTGTCTCACATGGTTTGGCACGCATAAAGCATACAGGAATATGTCTGCACATGTCTTTTTGAGCCTAGGCTGGTTCAAAATTAAACCGAAACGATTTTCGTCGTGTCAAAACACCTTCTGTTGACATTGATAATCATCCTGATGGTTAGAATTATCCTCTAAACACAGTATTCGCTAAGGCTTATTCACTGTTCTATTCCAGACCACATAGTAACTCCAGAAATTATGCTCATTTAGACTCTTCTTCGCCGATACCTACTTTAACAAACTAGTTTTGAAATCGGGACCATGTGATATTGGACCAATTTTATGTGATAACCATGAATTTACCATGTGTCTAAGTTGGCTTTTTATCGAGCAGTTTAATTTGTTGCAATCAGATGTAAACAGAATTTAAAAGTGACGGTCAAATATTTCTCAAAGAATGGATTGTTTTCTACACGGGTTCGGCCATTTGACCCAAAACTGATGTTTGAATTTTAATTAAAACGAAGTGAATGACATCCCATATTTCTATCAAAAGGAAATATCAGATTTTGAATGCTTTCATATAATGTTAAGTGTCAAAATCGACTGAAGTCAGCACGGAAAAAACCGAAAAAGATGAGCTCACCCCATCATGGCCAGCGTAATTTTTAGTAGTAACCAGAATATACCCCGTCTTTGCATTCTTCATATTTGGATTCACGATGTTGATTTTCTGGAATGCTATATTAGTCAAACTTATGGTATTTGGAAACTTAACCTTAGTTTTTTAGACAATTGGTGTCTGGAAGCCCATCAATTGCAAAGTTTTTCTTCACATCGGTTACCTTGGGCAGCATGCTGCCACTGTTAGTCGGCAACATTGCAATTATAATCGTTCTTTATAGGTAATATAATGCTCAACCAAGATTCGGCATTACGTTTTTGGTGACGACGGCCCACATCTTACCTATCATCGGTTTGGCATCTATTTTGATTGCCGTGTATCTTGAAGTTCTGGGTATGCCATGAGTAATGATAGACGTTCCGTTTTTTGTAATCATGATGATCTCTGCGTTTGTTATCAACTGTTGTCGTAAAATTAATAACAGTTTCATCACCACTCAACGGTACCGGCCTTTTTGCATTCGTTTCCTACTTTTCACCTATGTGTTTGAACTCTTTCATGGCAGGACAGGTAAGCACGGCTGAGAATCAGGCCTTTTCTGGTGTTTTGATCGCTGGCCTTGATATTTTGTTCATATATGGTATTTTTAACATAACCAAGCTACGGAGGATGAAATCAAAAAAACCTTTATCTTTTTTTCGATTCCTTTCGTTTTTGTCGTCATTTCTTATAGTCTTTATCTTCATCTATCGCGTTCGGTAAATCAACGACAAAATCCAGGATTATATTAAGAAAATCCAGAAAATAAGGGACGAAAATGCTCATGGTGCAAAAGAACATTCTCTATCGGGTGTTCTGGCATGCTTTGTAAAGATTTTGAAAGAAGTAAGTTGGATTTGGAAACAAGAAATGGATTGATTCGCTGTCCCTCTTTTTGACGGTGTATGTGACTTTGTTAATTTATCCTAAACTAACAATGGAAATCAGGCCCCTTAGCCAAGAAACTCATATCAGTAAATTCGTATTAACTCAGGAAAACTCTTTCACCCATTTGGTCTATTTCTCATGTTTAACCTTGGCGATTTCTGTGGGCGTTACATGAGTCTATGCCTGAAATATGTAAAAATTGTTAAAACAAAATAGCCAAGAATAGGATCTGCCTGGATGCTGGTCTGCACAATTCTCAGATTAATATTCCTTCCCCTTTATATGTTGTGTAACTCACACAAACAAATCTTGCCAAATTATATTGAATCCGATATCGCCCCAATAGTATTCAACTACTTCTTCGGATTTACGAACGGCCATTTGATTACCCTCCAATTTACCAGCCCTTTCACGTGATTATTTTTTCATTTTTAGCCTCCCTACAAATGAATTGAAGCACCAATGCTCCACACTATTTGTCTTGATCGTGAACCTGGGCCTTACCGCCGGCGCTTTCTCAGCATTCGTTTTTAATTAAAACTCGAAGTTAAAAACTATTGATAATTCGATAAATTAAAACAATTAGCTTTCAATTATTTATTCAGACAATTTTATCTTAAATATCACTATACTCATCAACCCAATTTCAATGAATAACGAAAGCAGTAACCAGCGCATTAATGTTGGAATTGAATCTCGCTTCTATGACAAATAAGGTCCAAAAACTTAACACATATACAGTGGTTGAAAACATGATCCATGTCTATACTATCAGTGTATATATCATACATTCTATGAGTGGTTGGAGTTGGGGTTTCTTGTACCAGTAACTGTATAAATGACGATGATAAACAAAATTCTCAAATCCTTCACGTGGCAAACCAAAATCACAACACGTGGTTTTTGTATTAATTTGTTTAATTTTATTCCTTTTACAAATAGTATCTGGTTTTTTATTCAACCAAATTTCTAAGATCAGTCAAATGAAATGAAAATAGTTTTACCAACGTATTTCCAGTTTTATAGGACTAAAAGGCGCATCGTTTGTCATATTGTGACCGCCTTGTTATATCCTCTCAGAGAATATTGTCATATTTACTGAAAAGATAAAAATCAAATGGGATTTATTCAAAATAACGAGAAAATATATGAAATATCAAAAATAAAATTAACATATCACGTTTTATCCACAAAAATTAGCGGGTAATCTTAATTAACTTTCAAACTAATTGGAGTTAACCAAATTAATCTTTATATCTGAGAGCGGCTCTCTTCGATGTAAAAATTGAGTTGATATACAACCCCTAATTAAATACACATGTAGCATTGCATTGACATCCATCGATCTGGGAAGAACATGCTAATTTGCTGAAAATATTTTTATGGAAAGTTTTGATTCTAAAGACCTGATGTTGATATGGGATACATATAGGGGATTGATGTGATCAAAATGGAGAGGCTGGAGAATTTTGTAGGACAAATCTTGAAAAATACTGACTTTTGTAGGTGTGAATGAGAGGTTTCGGACAAGAATTCTAATTTAAGTATGAAAACTAATATAAAAATATCATAATTAATGATCAGAAATTTCAAACTTGATCTAGCTGACTCAAAGCTAGATCGAATTTCCGACGTCTTTTGAATCTTCTGCGATATCGGTTGGTTGTGAATAAAATAAATTTGGAAATGTTGTTTTTTATGCTCACCAACGCGTTCTTGAAATATAACCACACAAACACCAATAAGAATATGAAAAATAGGATGAATGGAAGATTAACACCCAAAGCAACCAGGTATTTATCTACGTTATTTAAATGGTTACAGCTTCGATTATACTCGAATTGGATGGTGGCGTATTTGCTACATGAGATGTTAAAAACGCTTTTAGGACACGTGGCAATCTGAGTCACGAACACGATACTTGGCAACTATCCACCTCAGACGTTAAAATTGCACTATTTTCAAACATAAATCTTCTGAATACCAAAATATTTTTCCGGTAACAAAATACCTATTCGTGATTTCAAATTACGAAATATGTGACGGGAATGCATAATTTACCAGGATACTTCCATGACAATTTATTGGACCTGTAAAAGAAATTCAGATGTTTAGGCGGTTTAATTTCTTCATTCCGAGCTGTAAACTGTATGACTCGGCCAGTCATGGTACCAGCCAGCGTGACCGCAGCAATATATCGATGACAGATCTCTATATGGGGGACAGTCAATTGTCGATTTTCATAACGATAGTCATCAATAATAGCCTGATTCGTGTCCCTAAACATTAAGGCAGTCATACAGATCTATCAGTGAAATATGGTAAAATTCGTTCGAGTCCAATCTGTTTCCATTCCATTCCAGTTGTAAACTCGACCCCCTGGAAAAGTTATGGAAAAAGTTGATTATGAGAGGGGAGGTTGCTTGGTTAGACAGCTATTTACCACACGAAACAGGTTCATCATTTCCATTTCGGCAATCCTTGATTCCGTTGCAGTAATCGTTGATTTCCACACAAGTTCCATCGTTGCAATTGAAATGATAGTCCAAATCACATTTACCGACAACTAGAGTTTATTAGCTTTGACATACAGGGACATTTGTACTCATCAGAGCCATCCAGACAATCACGGAATCCATCACATTTGTGCTCTTTCTTATAACATTGATGTCCGGTTCTGCATTTTAACATGGTGGCGTGTGGACATTCATAATTTATTACTGATGAGTCAAAAATTTACTGCAGTTGACCTCATCAGACTCGTCCTCGCAGTCTACGTATCCGTCACATAACTTGGATCCATCCAGACACTTATTATCGCATTTAAAGTCACAACCCTTGTCTGCCAAATCGTATTTTTTGCCTTGGTTAATGATAGTACCAACAATTAGCCTCGTCGCTATTATCCAAGCAGTCGAAATGGCCATCACAAAATTGGGACAACCCCACGCAAGTCTGATTATCACAAGACAATTGGTCAAATTTGCATTTTGAGACTCAAATAAGTACATCAAATACTTTTACAATATTGTTCATCACTGGCGTCCCCACAATCGTCGGTCCCATCACACACTTTAAAGGTCGAAATGCATTTTAAATTGTGGCATTTAAACTCATTTGATTTACATTTTAGTGCTAAAATTATACAAAATCCTACTGTATTGACAATATTTTTCATCTGAACTATCCGGACATTCTTTTTTTCCATTACAAACAAACGAGATGTCAATACAAGCTGTTCCATCATCACAAAGGAATTGATTTGACGGACATTCTTCATAATGTTTACATTTACTTTTTTGACAGCCAACCTCATCGGACCAATCGACGCAGTCTGCAAATCCATTACATTTTTTCGAGATGGGAATACATTCTCCAGATTCACACTTGAACATATCATCCGAGTCGCCTAAATGAATGACAGAATAACAAGATGCCGCTAGATCGTTCACACAGTCAAATTCGTTGTGAAGCTTCATGTTATCTGGACAGCTGCAACGATATGTTTGGTTGTGAACGCTACAGAAGTGCGAACATTGAGCCGATAAACATATTTTATTCACTAGATTATCAAAAACTCTACAAAGTTTATAACTTATATGTAATCTTCCATCTACGATCGTTGAGGATTCGACAACAACCATATTTTTGTATAGAACCTGATTTTTTGTCAAAACCAAATCCTGGCCATTCCATTTATAACTTCTCACGATATCTGAACCAGCCATATTATTTTCGATGATTTTTGATGAACTCCGAGCTTCAGGATTGAATATATTTTCGAATAGATGTGTAGATTTTTGGAAATGTATCATCAGCTCTTTTGAACTACTGAAAAAATGAGCGGTATGAAAGAGTTGATCTGTAGTAAAATTATGGACGTGATTTCCTCCAATTTCCCGTATATTAACAATGTATAGGCCTTCAAGTTGACCCATTACTTTCTCAGAATACACGAGTAATCTTATTTATGTCTCATCGTTACCCAATATCCGGTAAAATGGAAAAGGTTTCAATGACGTAGGTAGTTTTCAAAGTTCGAATAGCAAGATCATCGGGATTAAAACTTCTTAATTCCTTATCCACGCTAAAGTATAAAGTATATCCAGCAGGATCCCATGCGATTTGTCTAATTCCTTCCACGTTCAATATCTTGCTCATGTTTTGGCCGTTCCAAAAATTAGGATGCCCATAATTGATCCTGTAAATACCGTCATGCGTTGCAATAAATAGGTCCCTTTTATGGGTGTTGATATCGTAAGAAATAACTTGAGATATCGTGGAATATAAATCGATCAGCTTTCCATAGCCGGCTATATTTAAACTCTTGTAAAATATACCGCTTTGGTTCATGAATGTAAATACGGTATCGGATTCTGTTAACATTCAAAAATACCCGTAAAGTAACATAAATCCTGCACGTGGTCTTGTGTTAGCTTCGATTTTCCACGGCATAAATTATTAGATCGAAATGATTTTCTGTTTAAATAAATGTTACTTGATGAAACTGGGAACATAATCCCCATATTTGCATTTAGTCTGGATCTTAAAATAATCGGGATCGGGTTCACAGCCCCCATCCACCATGGAAAATCCAAAATTACTGGATTATCGCGATATTGTACCATTTTAAATCATCTTCAGTACACATACACCGAGACTCGTTGGGTCTATGTAGGAGATGATCCATAGTATTAAAACAAGCGCTCTTCACTTTTCTTTTAAAGGCGGTTTTTGTGAGTCCATTGAAACAACGTCTTGAGCCCGTCTGATGTGGAATAATCAAGTAATCATCGATGTTACATTCACGATCTTTCAGACAAAAAAGTTACCGAAAATGTTCGAGAGGTCAAGAACGATGAGTATCCACGAGTTATTTTTCTTACTCTGGGCAACAATGAGCACCTGTTTGAGACTATTTTGTTCAAATGAAAAGATATCAATGTTCGCAAGATCTTCTCCAATGTTAGTTTTTATCCACTCGAGTCCATTGTCAAGTGAGTAACTGAGTAAATTCAGCCCTACCATATGGTCCCATCATTTTCAATTCCAACAATAATTCCACCTTGGTCAAGCATCGTAAAATGTTTCAATAATCTCTTTCCCTCCATATTCAATCAAGATTACCGTGTACCAAGAACTGCCAAAATCTTCCGATATAAATAACCCCTCGACCCTATCCTTTCCGATCTTTAAAAAGCCTTTGAAATTTATGAATTACCATAGGCAAGTAGTAGATTTGGTGCAGTTTCATGGGTCAGAAATCGTGATTTAGTTGGAAATTTACAATGATCACTGATCACGAGTACGCATTCAATATAAAAAGATCCCAAACCTTCATTTATGCATTCTTTAGGACATTTCCTGGGATTATAATCGATGTCCTCCCATGTTCGGCCTGAATTTTTCGATATTTTCGATTTATAAGAGAATTTGTGCATATAAATCCTCGAATATATCATTCCCGGAATATGTTGGAATAATTCAAGATTGTGGCAAGCTTTAAATCTTATAGAACCCAAAATATACTCGTTTTCGAAGCGATCCTGGACCTTCAGTCTTGAGAGTCGCATATCTTCGTACGAGCCAGAGAACAAGATTTGTTGAGTATAAAGGTAATTATCGATATATATTTCGTTCAACACGTCAGAATATACATCAATTAAATAATATTAACAAAAAGTATACATTAAAATCCTGTTTGCTTGGATAGATGGCCTTATTTAACGGCCCATCATTCAAGGAAATGTATATATTTGTCAATGGCATAAAATTGATATCTTGATAATATTCGCGCGCAAAGAACAGACCGCCTTTTCGCGTTACGAGAATGCATTTTTCTATTATTGTTTCAAATGCAGAGCTGGTCGATAAAGAGCCCTTTATTAACGAAGTTATATCGTAAGAATCTTCTCCATCTGTTATTAAATGCATTTACATTTTGTCATATAAAAATTGGGACTCTGGTAGAACCTATTAAATCAACCACTTACCAAATAAAGTTTTGGACAGAATCAGAAAATTTTAACCAATTATGACCATTATCTTGAGAAATGTATATCTGAAACAATGATCAGATTACTTCCCTGTTGTTTAGTCTTACCGCCATAAAATTAGGGAGTGTGGGATGAAATATTATCCTCGAAATTCTATGGCTGAACCGAAACATCCAGGTCGATTCTCCGCCATCATTTGAGAAGAAAATAATATCATCAGATTCGGCAAGAAACGCCGTAATATCCTTACCTGATCGAATACCCGTAATTTTAACATCTCGTTCATCTTTATCAACAAAATTCAGTTTCTTTAACGTGCCAAGCTTTAAATTATAGACATAGACTGCAGGCTTTGAAGAGGGATTATAGCCTAACTTGGAAAAGTACAAGTATAACACTTGATTCTTCTTGTCAAGCTCCGTCACACATGTGGTAAAACTTGTCGAATCATCGATATATTTCTTATAAACAAATAGTAGTACCAGATCGACTGTAATATTCGGAGATTCTTCATTGGACTCATTTTGTGGTTTACAGCAATCCCTGTTCTGTGCCCCTACACGCCCTGGAAAGATCGAGAATGCAAGTAGGGTGAATACAAACCCTTGGTACATCAAGAATAATCTACTTATGTAGGATCTACGTTCGTGTATTAATTATCTCATTATGACAAATACGATTAGTCATGAATTTATCACGATAGATCAAAGAAGGAATCAGGACTACCGACTAAAGAACACAATCACGATTATACGCTTATTAGGTAGAGGTTTTGTATACGACATGCGACGACTATTAATCCTACTAAGTCTAACAATATTGAATTGCTTCTTATAAGAATACAGAAATAGACTTGCTGCTGGGATTTATAAGGAATTAATCGACTGATATCAGGTTAAACGCTTTAAAAAATGGTCATTTCTTGTTTTTTAAAAAGCCAGGTAAAAAACGATTTCACAATCCATTGTTTTTAATCCAATTTATAAAGCTATATTTGCCGATAGTGGTCATGTATCATTCGATATTGTGCAAATTTTCATGATTTTGAGAATGAATGCTAAAAAGTTTTGCCCCTGTTTTTCATTACCTTAGGAACTTATAGTCCAAGGAAATCGAAAACAGTCCCTATCCACCCATAATCTAGGCATCTCTTTCTTCATTCCCTCAACACAAATATTATGATAAATATCATGTATAACCCGCATTGGATCTTTAATCCCCCAAACCTGAATCAGCCACATCCGGCTTTTTAACTCTTAAAAACAGCTGCTGGCACTTTTGATTGTTTCAGTGAGTTTGCTCGTGCATTTTCGAGGATAAACATGTACAATCAATGTGATTACTTTTGAATCGAGTCCTCCTCTATGATGGTTAATAGGGGAAGGGATCTTGTATACGTATCAGTGAAATGTTAGATGACATGGCAGATAAAATTCTCGAAGTGGATAGCGCTGACAATGAGGATGACTAGAAGGATCAAGAACTGGATGATCTTCATGAATGTATCACACATTATGAGCTGATTCTTTATTTAATTAGGATATTAGAACAACCATACACAGATTAAATTTAATTTTTTATAGTTTCAAAAATAAGCATGTGCAAATACGACGCACGTGGGTTTTAATGAATATTTTTCATGGATATTAGCATATTCTACACCGGTGTTTACAGTAAACACTCTATATAAATGAAAGAAATGCTCATTTGGTTAATGAATGCTGTTTCCTGAAGAATTCAACAAGCTCAAATAACTCAAATTTCCCTTTCAACATTTTCGATCTGACATTCGCAAGTTCCTATATATTTTTAATAGAAAAAGTAGTGATAAAGTTCAGAAAAAGTTATATTGTTAAGCTCAATCCAATCTCGGCAAATAAATGTGATTGTGATATTCTTGCATCTATTAGTGTTTTTTTCAAGAAACTCAAAGCTATAATCTATAAATTTGATTTTATGTAATTAAAAACTGGCAGAACTTTTGAATGTCGAATCGGGCTTCTTGTGAGGAAATGGTGTATATGAAAATTCCCATCTCGTAGAACGCACGTGTAATATGCTTACACCTAGTGTGGTTTTTTTATTCTTTTATAGTTAACACAGAAAAAAGATGTACCAATAGCAATTTGAACAAGAAATTTGTACGATAACGTATAAAAGGCACAGATGTAGAATTCTGGTATTTTTTATGATTGATTCAACTATATACTGTACAGTTAAGTTTGACGAATTTATCTCTCATAGCTGAAAAATATTAATGATGATAATTTTGGTCACTGAATTATAACATTCATTGTATTCGGAAATCCTGTTGACCAACGATTCGTCATTTTGTCTAGTGTAATAAATACACATGATAATACTCAAGTAAAAATATCACATTGAATTAGATTGATGACAATAATTTTGTTTGGAAAAGCAGTAACTAGTTACTACAAGGATATATATGATATCCTGGTTAACGGAACAGGGCTGAGTGGTCCGGTGAGGAGACCGTTGTGTGAACATCGATAGTCGTTCGTCCGACTCAGGCTGGACTCATCTTTTACGTCACATCTGGCTGCAGGATCGTCGCCCAACCGACGTTTAGTCAGACCGTGATGATAGCGAGAATAGTGTGAAAGTATCAAGAGAAAGCTCACCATGTAACAGTTGCCATAAATCGAATCGAAGATGTCAACTTTGATCATGTCTAAATTGGGCTGACTTAAGATTCGGATTCGTGAAAATCGGATGACGTAACCGCAATAGACACATTTCAATACCAGGCAAAAAACATTGTGATTTTAAATAGCATCAAATAAATCAATTGGATGATATTTATTTTAAATGAACTGAGATGAACTCGAGAATAAGATATTAAAAGATGATTAATTATTCTGAATTCAGCTTCGGAGATTAAAAGGTATAAGCCTGCCCAAGAGCAATATGAAACAATCTGTGGTGACTGGATGCTCCAAATTTTTTGATATCTCATTATGATCAACGATGGAAATGGTTTCGGCGATCAAGAGCTTGAATGGATGTAATCGTTTCTTAAATGGTTTTTACCAACGAAAGCGTGGAACTCAAATGGTGTAAAATTTTTTTCCCTTTCTAAAGGCTTAGCTGAATGTTTTGAGATCTTGGATTTTCACTCTCAAAAAATGGCTACTAACGTTTGTTTCCTGATTCCAAATATAAATTTGGTTAATTAAAAAATGTTGGAACTAAAAGAGAAGGTAATGAATAAATCGAAATGATTCTGGGGTTATGAACCGATGAAAAACTCAAATAGAACACCAAGTAATCCAGACTATATCCAGGATTATTGTACTTTTGGAAGGCCTTTTCAAAATAATTAATGAATCAATTATTGACAATTTTAGACGTTAATTCGTATAAAATTACTATAAAGTGTATTTTAAGAATTTCCTTCATACTAGATTACAGATTACTTCCTGTATTATTCGTGAAACATTACTTTTTTAAAATGTAAATATTTTAAATGTTCCCAAAATTAATCAAGGTAATTATTGAAAAATTGAAAGCAGTTCACAGAAATTAACGTATAATTATTCAAATCATGACAGAACCATCAGAGGAACTAAACAAAGATGACAAAGATGGTCAGTAAATTTGTTATTATCATTTATATTAATTGATTTTCAACCTATTTGATCATGAAGCAGCATTTTAATCTTGTAAACAACTCAAAAAATGTTTATATAGCTCATATTACTTAGTTTCCTGTTTTATAAAATGACCTCCTTGATTACCAATCTATCAATTTTAAATTTATAAAAACATATGGTCGAAAGGGCTGACTAGATTTTTTTTTGAATCTTAAATAAGTTTTCATTAAACGCTTTCACAAGAGCTGAAGTAAGAAAACCTATCAAGAATATTGTTTAACGAGCTTCATTCTTGCTCGGCCATACGTAAACAAAGGCTGTTAAAATAAACAGGGTTGGGGACGACGATTTATTTAGATTCAATGGTGAATGTGTGATTTTGACCAACCTAAACGTACCAAACCATCTTCTTTCAAAATTGAGTTTCAGGAAGGCCTTTCCTCAGTGAAATTGGTTTATTTTAGATCCTATCCTTGGTTCAACGAAGAACAAACGGCCAAAATGATTCTAGACTCTAGATGCATAAATCAACATTAATGTTTCATAATTGTAACACCATTCGCTTCCCATATTGCTGGATGTTTGAAATATTGAGCATATGCCGTGTTCAATGGGCGTAGAAACTCTCATCCATCTGCTCTTTTTTAAAATTCATGATTAATATTTTCATAATTACCATTTGAAAAGATTAGAAAATAATCAAATTTAATTCTCAATAATTTTTAATAGATTTGTCACACTAAAACTTAAAGTATCGTTTAAATATTTCTGAAAAAAGTTTTACAGATCACAAAGATTAAAATTAGATATCGTGATTTCAACCACAGAAAATGGCTGCACTCACTCTGACACGAAATCCCTTAGATATATCCTTTTTTGGCCATCATAAATACTGATAATTAAATATTTGAGCGTATGTTTAGAGGGTAGTACTATGATATTTATTTTGGCGGTTTGAAAGAGAAGCCATCTACTTAACTATGAAACAATTGCTTTTCACATGAAAGTTGTGTTCATGAGAATGAAGAGATCTTAATTCTTTGTCATGGTTAATGACATTTTCTAACCGATGTATTATGATTATTTGGGTACTTTTTTGAAACATCGGATTTGTTCGATAAATGAAAGGTTCTCCAGGAGTTTTATATGAGCAAAATTTGTATAGCAAACTCCATTCAAATATGAGTGGGTGAGCCTCTGAACTTGACAGTCTATGGACTCTTCAGCTCTTGTTTTCGTTGGTCAATTAGAAATAAAACAGAATTTGACAAATAAAAGGCAAGAGAATCTAATTATAGCGGTCAGCATTGAAGTTGATAAACTTGAGTTATAGATGTTGGATAATCATATAAATAAATCGACTCTATGTCAGATAAATACATCGAAAGGTATATAGTAAACGGTGGTAACACTCATTTTGGGAATGTATGAACAACAGTTTGAATCATGAAACTATTTTGTAATCTTGAAATTAAGTTCATGAAAACCTGGCATAAAATTAAAACTATTAACTCTAACACCATGATTTTGTTGTGTATAAGCGAGACTGTAGATATAGAAATTCATTTAGGGATATTTTTCATCTAAATATTCGTCGATAGTCGACAACTCGTATTGTTCGCTTCGTTAAAATGAAGCTAGCCTAAATTTATTTGTGTTTAAATGCTTGATATCAGATCTTGTAAGACTTCGAAGTTTGAAAAATAAAAACACAAGCCAGATTGGTTACTATTTCATGTGGTTTAACAAACAAACACCGAATTATACAAACCTGAATAAATATACTGATATTAAGGTTTTCTTATTTTCTGGAAACCTCGTGAAACTAGATAATTATACCAAACTCTTGAGTCAGCTAGCTAAAAGAGGGACCGATGTTTTACTGGGCCAAATGAGATTATTCGTTTTTATTGCAGGCATCGATACATTTGTGTCTAGATCCTTGAATCATGCATCCATGATAGATTATTAAAATAATTTAGACCCAATTCAAAAATTCATCCGAAAACACTGAATATTGCTTGTGAAGATATAATTAAAACATTTTAATCGTTATTTTTATCTAAAATTAAAATATCATAAGCGGTAATACGTTTTTGATATTTATACATAAAAATTGTTTCGGCGATTATTACAATCCATGAAATGTAAAAACCGGCCTCTTTGATGCACCGTTTCCAGTTAAAATTATTACTTTCCGATGATAACATTCAAATCTTCCGATTATGCTTTTTCAAGAAGTAAATTAAAATTTATAGATTCCATCATTTACGGTCTGGAGAATATTAAGTTTAATTAACGAGTCGAATCTGCGCAGCCGTTTAATGAGATTGGACTTTGTCTAACAGCAAAATTCCATCTAAAACTTATCATTTGATTTGTATAATATAGACATAGTCGGAACCTTTGAGTGTCATCATCTGAAAGTCGGACACATTGAACGGAAATGGTGTATATGGCAGTATATCATGCAAAAATTTACAAAAATATATACCAGACTTATTATTGACCAAATAAAACATTCAATTTTTGCTAATCCAATTTTTCATTTACAAAATCTAAACCCATCGTCTTAATTATCATATTTTCGTAAATCTTTTCACGTTATTCAATTGGCGAAGATTTAAGGAAGAAAAATGAACGAAAGAGACGTCATACTGTAGATCATAGACGTTGTGGCTAGATGGATAGCATAAATGACTGAAAAGTAATTAAATACTCACGTGGAAAAAGTAGAACCACTTGTGGTTGAAACATCATCAGAAATTCCCAATAAATTTTAAATTGAAATTTCATAAAAGCAAAGGATATCCAATAAGTCTAAGAAACAGAATTCTATTTGAGGTATGCCATGTATCAGAAATATAGTACCCAATAGTTTTTAGTTCACGTGTTACGAGTAGGAAGGCTAAATGTAAGGCTCTAACCCGCTATCTTCGTAACAGATTTTTTCTTGGAATGCCATTAATTCTGATGATTTTCATTCTTAACAAGTATAAATGAAATCGCAATCATTTCATTTTGTTAGGTATTTCATGAGAAAATTGTAAAATGTTAGAAAAGAAAGATGAAATATGGTTTTGAAGGATTAATGATACATTTCAGAAACTGTGGCATTTGTTGAAAATCTCAAATACATTACTTACTTTTGTCATATTCCGATTTCAGATTAAATGATCAATATTTCTATTTTTATTGTCTTTGAAACGATGATTTTTAGAGGGTACACTCGAGGAAACAGTGGTTGTTAAAAATATTGACATGAAGACACGAAGAATCACCAGGTAGTATAAATGAGAACCTAGAATTTATCACATGTTTGCCCTTTTCATATTCGGCACAACGATGCTGATATTCTGGAGCACATTTTCTGTTAAATTAATGGTAGTTCATCGAGAATATATAGTATTTTAAATCGTATGTTCCTCAAGGCAGCATGATGGACAAATTGTTTTTCACTTCTGTCACTGTGTGCTCAATGGGCGGGTTATTGGTCGGAAACCTACTTGTCATCACATTTATGTACAAGTAAATTGTTAAACTGTCAAGAATTCGACGATTCAAACTGGTTATTTTGTGCCATGTCATATCTCTGGTCTGTATTTTAGCAGTGTTCTTAATCTTGATTCTTAAAATCAAGGGTAAGGAGATCTTTAAACCAGACTTGATTTTCTTTGTCATTCTTTTGACCATAGCCACAATAGCGAATGGTTTGACTTATCTAATCCAAGCACAGGTTTCAATTTACAGTTCCGCCATCTATGGTTATGTAGGATATTTCCCTTCATCATGTATGACTTCGTTCGTGGCTGGACAAGTTTATTACGAATTAACTAGGCGTTTTCTGGACTCCTTGCGTCGATTATTAACCTTATATTAATTCCAAGTAAAGGTGATTAAAGACAGCCAACATCGAGGAACATCACTCCATTTTGATATTCATGTCCTGCCCTACACTACTGGTAATAATGTCGTTCTTCATGTACTTCCATATCTCTCACTCGGTGGGCTACGATGTGATATTAGCCATTTTTCAAACGGTCAAAGGAGTCAAGGCTACATGAACAAGAAACCATTCTGCCTTTCTTCAAGGAGCTCAAATCATTTGCCGAATATTTCAAATTGGTAAAATGTGGTAAATTATCAGAAATGGATAGATGTTCTCACAGTATTTATCGGCAGTACATTCACACTCTTCATTTTCCCGAAAGTGACGCTCGAGGTCGCCACTGTTAGTCATTCTGAAACTTGGGAGAAATATTTCCATCCATTTGGTTTATTTTTCATTTTCACTCTGGGTGATTTCATGGGTCGATACTTCAAATTGATCTTCCCATTAGTATGTGATGTAATAATTAGCCCGAACTCGGTAGTATTTGGATGCTTATTTTTGCCATATTAAGGTTATTCCTTTTCCCACTCTACTTGCTATGTTTCATTCCTGGAATACCGCTACTTCCGGTTGCGTTCCAACAAGATTACATCCCAATCCTTCTCAATTGGATACTCGGTTTCACATTCGGTCATCTACTGGCACTCGGAATGGCGAGTCCTTTTACGTAATTATTCTGAATAAAAAGACTTAAGACGACCGAAGCTCAAAGCCGGTGTTCAAGACTGTTCGTGCTTAGTTTGAATCTTGGCCTTACATGTGGATCATTCCTATCCTTTGCATTGAGCATAAACTAATGTCAACACAGCTTTATTTCCACGCTTTTATATAAATATTTTGAAACAAACATTCTTAGTTTTATCATAGCCGATGAATTCTAACAAAGAACATTATCCACAAGGTAATCATCGAGTTGCGGTTGATTATGTCAAAATACGGATGGATTGAATGGAAATCTCGAGGTTGATATTGGTCAAATCGACAATTGTTTTTGTCATACTTAAAATCATTGAGGAAATACTTCACAAAATGGGTTAACTCTCGTTCAATTTGTTTGATTTACTTCTCGAGGTCTCAAAAAGAGAATTATTTCCAACCGGAATGATTTGTGCTAACTTTAAATAAACAAAGACGACAACCCATAAAGAGCAGATATCCCAAAATTATAACAATCAAAACAAACGTAGGGTGCGGATATTTATAAGTTTGAGGATCAGTTCCATCTCTTTTTGTTGAAGAACAGTTGACATTTGGTTACTATAGGACAGGTATTATAAATTGTTGACCAAAAACGTTTCTATATAGTTTTAAAAATGTAATCAACACTGAAAACCTATATTTACAAAAGTAAAACATTTATGAAATCGCCAACTGAATATTATAAAATTTTGAAATTTCAGGAAGCTAGAAAACTATCCTAGCTGACAACAAAACCGTTTATCCTTCTCCTCAGTGCAGACATTTTATTCAAATCATATTTTTCTTTGTTAGATTTTTGTTTAGTTGATGAAAATAAAAAGAAAAATGGAAAAGGTTCACTCAACGAAATTTCAAATTTCTAAATAAAGATATATTTCAAAATATAGACGGTTGTAGAAACTAATTAAACACCGAATTTCAACGGTAGGATTCTTAGTCATGTTTTGTATAAATATTCAAACTCGCTGGCTGGTTTATAAGTCTGTTTAGGTATTTATCCTACCATTCTCTCACAAGACAGAATTCTTCAGAAACATATCAAATGTTTGAAGCCTCTCATCAACAGTTTTGGTTTTAAAAAATGTTCGATTTTATAGTCAAAATTCCAAGAAAATGAAGTCGTGTTTAATTTCACCTGCAAAAGTCCAAATATAAAACTGCCCATAAAATAAATAAAGGATCGATGACATTATGGGAAACTTATGTTCATTATTTTTTGAAATATTAATTACTTGGATAAATACAGATAGGTAGACAAATATAATAGGTGTTTTGACTCGCAAAGGCATTTAACAGATACCGTTTCATAATTTATTTAAGAAATAAGAATTTAAAAAAAAGACCAATGAATAATGTAGAGAAACCTTTCTGAACTTCCAGAATATCGATAAAAAACAATATTTAATTGTTAGCTATACAAAACAAATAAGTCAAATTTATTTTGGAGAAAAATTGTAAACACGACTAAGTTAAAAACTGCCCATATAATTATTTTATATGTTGTCTACTTATTGGCAGAATGATTTAAAAACCATTAAAATACTGACTAACGAATCGATCCCCAAGTTCGGATAGGGTACTAGATCGTAAGCGTATACGTTATCTCTCCGAAGATAAATGTAATTATCCTCTATTTAATTTCAAAAATAGTTGATTCTTCCGATTGACTTCAACGACGTATTCTTTATGATTGAGGTTTCATGCCCAATGCCTATATCTTTCAGGATGGACAAATTGCTTCTTTCATTCGAGCTGTCGATTGAGGACATTGAATATCTTAGTGGATATTTTATACAGTTGGTAGAAAATGACTTTATTTTATTGCAACTATATAAATTAGACGAATCCGTGTCTCTGCTCAAATAAAATATTTATTGGCAGCATAAGTAGGTTATTGGCTTATGAAAAGTTACATGAAACGATTTTCGAAAATATATCTGGAGATCCAAAAAATAAAATTTCTTAAGCTAATAAGGTCAAAATCAGGTACCATGGGCTTCTAATATACCGGTGATTCACTTTATAAGGATCATTAAAAGCACTAAACATACTTGTGTACGCTAATCACCCTTTCTAATGATAATTTGAATGCATATATGATGAGTAGTATGCCGTTGAGAAATTAGTGATAATTTGTTTCCATGTTTAGCGTAAAAAAATACAAGAGATTATTGTTGATATTATAAGATCGAATAGGTCAAAACATGGAAAATTGTTTCATCTACATCACACCTTGCTATGAGCAAGTCTTGAGATACAAAGTGAAATACAACGCCATTATGTTCAAAATTTTTTTAGCGTCTGTATCTTTTTGTCACATCCACGCAAATCAACTATACGATAGTCTTGTAAAAGGAAATCTCCAGGTTTCTTAGACACAACTAAATCGTAAGTCAACCTGATTAGAAACCGTTGCGGATTATATTTGAAATATAAACGTGTTTCCAATTGATGTAAATTGATTTAAATCATTCCTAGAGCTATGAATTAGTTTTAAAACTAATTAGTATGAACTGCAATGTTTGAAATTTTCAAGATTATGTCACGTACACTTGATGCCCACTTAACGACCAGACAGGCTTAAATCGGGATAAACCAAATCTTTTCCGAGATTTAAAAAGAGCATTTCTATTTCGAAATATGAAAGTAATCTAGATATACTCATAAATGTTATCAAAATTAAGAAATTGGCTTAGAAAAAGCATCGAGTGCCAATAAGAGCTTAAACACAAGAAAATATTGAGGTCATATCATACACATGAAATAAACGATAAATAGACTTTTCGAAATTTAATATTTTTGGATAATACAGATTAATCGTAATTAAAACAAATACACGAAGCTGTCTTAAAAAAACGAAATATATTTGTTGGTGCCACATGAATTGCACGTTAATCTGAGACCGAAATTCTAGACTAAAAAGGATGGTGATAATTAAGTTCTCTCCTTTGAGATGAGTTAAAAAATTTTTTAGTCTTGATCCATCGCTGAATACTTTTTGCGTTTTGACATAGTCTTTCCTGCTTTTCACCTAAAGGGGATGATTATAGCATAAATTTCGTTTTAGTGAATCATTTTACGAAACTAGAATGGACATTCTGCACGAATAAATGATGAAATATCAAACAAAAAATAACCCCTTAGATGCTATATCACCCTTGAAAAAAAAATTTAAATTTACGCGATGAAAGTAATACCAAAAGACATGCATCTAATTTAACAATTCGTGAATAAATAAAGATAGGAAAATTGTTCATTAATAAACTACGAGACATGACATGCTGGGGTGTTCACATGAGGACTATTTTTAAATATCGAGGCCAGTAGTGATTTGGAAAGAAAATTCATTGTACCATATTCTCCACTTGGTGCGCTGTCATAAAAAAATTGGCAGATGCCATGAGAAGATGTACATTTACGTTGCTTTTGGGGTTTTCCAGCACAACACATGAGGGCATCCCCTTGAACCGACCACTATTGATGTAATTACATACTTGATTTTCTAAAAAGTACTCGTTAGCTTGTGATATAATGAGGTCTAATTGCATCACCGATTCTTTCATATGCGTGATTCTGTGATACGACACCAATTTTCCAAATATCATCAGAAGTTCGATCATCACTTGTCGATATTCTGGCTCAATCAATGAATTGAGGGCAGATTCTACAATCAATGCGAATTTCATTTCATTAGGCGTCATCTGATTGTAAAAATATGCCAACCTCATAAATTATCGAACTATTTAGGAAAAATCCTTGTAAATATATCCCTTTGCACTAAAATTACAAAAAAGTATAATGTAAAGTATATTTTTAAAAACAAAACCATCAATGTGCATGATGAAGTAAACTGATTGTACTAAAATATCGCATCATGTGGCTGCTTCATAAATGAGTACGTGATCATTTGGAGTTTTTAGTCAAAGATATTCAACGATAACATAAATTTGGTACTCCAAATGAATGTCAAAACACAAATGGCCTGTTCCGAGAAGCAAATACTGTGTAAATTAACTGTTTAGGACCTAACTTCTTCAGAGAATGAATTAGTTTCGGGTTAAATCAAATTATTTTAAGCAACGAAAGCTCGACGGAACGATTAAGAAATCATGACTGAAAGTCAAATATTTCTCGGTGTGTAGAAGGAAATAAATATTTTCTTCAATGATTGTGTTTAAATTCAACGATCAACAACAACAATCAAAAATTATAATGAATGCCGTCGACGCTCATTTCCAAATCCTTCTAAAAGCGAAATAAATTTCTTCCAGAATTGATACAAGGAAATATTTGAATTTGATGAATATATTCTGCCATAATTTCGTAAAAGAATCAAGGTATTAATGAATTTTTATGTCACGATTTTGTCTAGCTCTTGCAATAAAATAAATTGAGAAAATGAGTTGATTGGCCTGATAATATTTCTCGATTTAGTGTAGACAAATAAATATTTAGTGATAAAATTTACTCAAAGTACATTGTAAACGTGAAAGGACCACTCTTAATATTTACATAATGAAAGCACACCATTTACTCCCTCCCTTTATTGATATTCCATGATAAATTTTGCCATTAAATGCCGAAATAATGGCCAAAAAGCACAGAGGGTATTATTCGATTATAAAAGAGGATTCGAAATTATTAGGGGTAAAACCGTCTCGGAACTGACGAAATGAATTAAAGCATCAATTAAATAAGGACTAGCAGAAATAATTGATGGTTTCGCTTTTAATTTAAAGCTCAAAGGCTTGAAATCACTGGCTTACCATGTCGAGTATTTTCCAAACTCCAAAAAAGAACTCATCAGGAATTCTGTTAAGCGAACCGTCGAGAAAACGTCTACGGTACCAACAACCAGTGCTATCATAATCTGATATTTTATCAAGTTCTTCTTCTTCCTCTAGTTCGCCGCAACTGTTGGGAGACGAATCTTAAATAATTCTTACTGATGAATCAGTGGATCTGATTTTGGATAGTCGAGAATGATTTCCGAGCAGCACGTATTCATTGGCAATTTTGACCACTTTGAATTCTTTGCCACTCACGATGTGAAATATCAGATTTTTCATAAAAAAAGGAGACAGGTTCAAGAACACATCAAAAAGTTGATCGGGAGGTACTTTGGTGTATTTTGCAAATTCTGATGCTGCTACCTCAATAATCAAACCCAATCTAAGTCTAATCATTTTGTCAAATATATTTTTTTCTGTCCGAATAAAGAGCGAGACATATATGAGTACTTCTTGAGTCAAAACTGCTCCAATCAGATCGTCTTGGTAAGCTTCATAGATAATATCTTTTAGATCATTGTGCGTAATGTAAGTGGTGACCACATCTTCGCGGTAACTGGGGTAGCCAACAGAAAACTGTTTCTGTCGAGTCAAAAAGCAGGCAGCGGCATGGGCGAGGCCGTCAGCCTCTTTTTTTAAAAACCCAGATGTATATCTTAGCAAAAGCCACATTTTATGACTCCCAGCGATATTATAGAGCTCTCTAAGTAATGTATTCAAAGTCCCCAAGTTATCTCCATCTTTTAAAATCACTTCATAGCTTAATTTTTCTAGTTTACAGAGCTCGAAAATACAGAGAGCTTGTTGGTAAATATCATCTTCTTTTTCTAACATGTCTAAAAGCTCTTTCGTTGTCTTGGCTTCGTTCATCTTTTCATGTTTTGCACTTAGTATGTTCTCTACGTTTGAAACAAAGTGTTTTTGCTTGTCCATCCCTTCATCAAAGGAAATCGAGGGTCCCAACACTGAAGACATGTGTTGGAATTGTCTGAGATGTCGGCCTAACTTTGACCGATTCAAGCTATCTTCTTCAATCGTTGAGTCTAGATGAGACTCTGCTTTGTCAAAAACACTAATGCTGCGTCTTCTGGGTCTTCGTTGTACTAAGCACATGTTATTTAACAAATCGTCTAAATCCAAGGTTCTCATCGAGTCCAATTCTATGATGCAAGAGGTGCTAATAAAATCATAAAGCGTTCCTAGCTGCACTCTAATACCCATATAGTGGCCAGTAGATAATTTTCGGATGAATTCACCAAGCACCGATTTGACTGAGTTCTCAAGCAAAACCGAAGAAACAGAAAGGATTAAGGTGGGACGACCCTGAAACGTCCAGTTGGTTCTGATATAATTCATTTCGTGTTTAAAAAAATCTTCCAGCAGTTTCTGATCGAATGTGAAGTAGAAGTGAGTGGTTTCCATAAATTGGGGCTTGAAAACGTAGAATCTGTCAGATGCACGGTACAAAATTGAGGTTGAAACTATTCCAATATCTCGTCGAGGTCTAAATATAAAACACACATAACCTCCCAGTCAGTTTTAATTTCTCACATGTACCAACTTTTTCGTATATATCGTTGAGAAAATGTGCTGGAAACACAGAAACCGCAGGATCACCTTGAGATTTATGCGATTTGAAGTTGTTCGATGCTAATAGATTGTATGTTTCGTCATCTTGTGAAACGAGAAGTACTCGTCAAGGCAACATATACTTTGTACAACGAGTTCGGGACGAGGGGCCCGAACTAGACGGCGATTCAGAGGGTCTATGTCCGCGGGTACCAGTATTTTCTAAGTGATTTAAAATTCAACTTCATAAAGCAGCCTGGAGACGATGTATAATGACTGTGACCACAGATGGGGAAGTCGAAGCGAGTACTTGCGATTCTGAGATTTTGGGTTCTTGTATTCGGCCTGTACTTTTTCTAGAGGAACGTAATATAGTTCTGGGACTGCTTCAAACCCATCAATAGCCACTGTAACCTTTTTAAGTTTTGCCATATAATCTTTAGCCTGTTCAAAATCTTCCCTGAACATGCCATCAACAATTAGATAAGCAAAGAAAACCGGCCACTCACATTCAATATTTTCAAATATTTTTAGCTCATTCACTTCGTAGTGCAACCTCTTAGGGTCCTGAGTTAAAATTTCTCACTTCAACAGCTGTTTTGTGTCCATCTCTAAGGAACCGACGTAATCCGTACCGACCCTAGGTAAAAAAAAAGTCACCTCTAATTTCGTAACAATAGATTCCCTCGTTAGCTGTAAGAGATCTTGATTTTCGACTGCAAAAGCTGGAAAACTTAAAATAGAAAGCAAGGAGGCCCCTACTTCCTGAAAAAAATAAAGTGAAACTTTTGAAAGTGATTCTTTTGGCAAAATCGACTCAAGAAGAACCTTTTGATAAAAAAGCCAACGTTGCACTTATAAATGTTATCAGGTTGAACATAAATCAAGCTAGAATGACCCCCATTGGCGCCGAATAAGTTGAACCCACTCATAGCTTCTAAAGCAGCCTGATTAGTTCCCAAAAACCTTGGCCATTCCGATCGAGGATGCGTTCAACTCAGGCAGGCCATGGTTAGTTTTATCTCCCCTTTCAAAAATACCATAGTCCTGGTTTATTAAAAACTCACTGGTGTACAGTAGGCGTTTTCGATATAGTAAACCAAATTTTGGATAAAACAAACTTCTTCGGTGGACCATATTACTTCCATTCCTATATTACAACAAGAGAAAACCCGAACTGATGATTTGTGCTAATGCCAAGAGATACAAAGAAATTGCATCGATTTGAAGGTGTCCCCAATCAGCATCACCACCAGCGAGCCCACAGTTATCTGTTTAAGTAAGACAACACCTATTTTGTATTTCGCATGTAAAGCGAATGATTTATCAAGCGTCTTTTTAAACATTTCAACTTTTTCGCTCTGAATGATCCTACACCAACCTGCTTCATCATACAAAATAACAGTGAGCGCATTAACTTGACTGTTGCCTTTTAGAATTGGAAGGTTACTAGTTCTAACTCTTTGCAACGATGCGTGACATCATAAAGGTCACTTATTTTACGGTAGCCGATTGAGAGACTCCATACACAAAGGATCGAGTAAACGTTATCTCTGATCCAAGCAAAATTTGCCGAATTTTCAGGTTTGGAAGTGCCGTTGAACAGACTCGAGGGCAATAATCCGGTGACTGGGTTCTAAGAGCTATAAGCCGATTTACCTGAATATCGATGAAGAACTTTTTACACTCGAAGTAGTATTTCTCGATTTTGGCTAGGAACGAAGTGTTCAATGTCATTCCCTGAAAAAGCAACAAACAACAAACAAAGGCGCATATTCAAACAACCAAAAAATGTAAATGATAACGGTTTGAACAAGATATTAAGTGCACCTTGGAAGACGATTTCGCATCTTTGAATAGCAGAATATGACCAACCATCGATTCTATTATTTCAACCGCGCACGCTCAGATATGTGAAAAAACGTATTAGATTTCAGAAGTATGGTTTAGCGCAGAGGTGGCCATAGTTAAACGGATGAGGGCCAATTAATACCTTTGGGCTTAATATCGCGGGCCGGATTAAATAAAGCAATTAAATAATATGCAGTGAGCTAATGTTTAGTATATTAATAAAGTTTTTCATTAGAATTCATCAAAAATTTCATAAGTCCTGAATCAAAAGGATATATAATTGTTGGAAAGGTCTACCCAGTGCTTGAAGAATTAGATTCTTCCTTTACACCTAAAATGTTAAGCATTTTGTTGAGTCAGATATTGGTAACTAAAGCATGTTTAATGGTTTAATTAATTGCAAAATAATTAATTTTAATGATGCAGTTCCGTATTATGGGTAAGAAATTCTGATGGATGGTACATCTGCTCTTTTTCACAAAAAATATCTTTTTACCCTTATAATTCTGACCAATTAAACTTAATCACACGAGGGCCGGGTTAAATAAAATGTTGTCTTAGAGCTTCTCATACTTGTTTTAATCAGCTGAAATGCTGGGGTTGTCACTAAACATAGTATACGTTCATTTTCGAAACATTTATTTTTACCTCTATCATGAGTTTGATGGAATAAACTAATAACGCTGAGGGCCAGATTAAGAACAGATG
>JWZT01004474.1:42039-62794 GCA_000827895.1 Thelohanellus kitauei
TGTGTGTTGCGTGCTATATTTTTGACATTGTTGTAGATTTTTTTCATTTCAATATTTATTGGATTGGGTGCATGTTTATGCTTTTGGATTTCAAGTAACACTGAATCATTTAGAACGTGACACCTTGCAGGACAGGAAATTTTATCGTATAGGCAACATCTCCATACAGTCTTTTGTGCATTTGATCTCTCCTTGTGGTACAAAAAACCGTTATACAACAGCATGTTATTTCCCCTATTGCTTTTGATGTATTCAAATTGTGCCTGAAATTATTAATTTTCACTTATGTATAAATAGTGTGTTGGTCAATACCACGAGAATTATTACATATAATTATAATTTTATGAATGAATGAAAAAGTACGATAAATTAAATTAAAAAAAATACAGTCAAGTCCGGTTAGGTTCACACCGGTTAAGCGCACATCCGGTTAATGGCAAGTTTTCCCGGTTCCGAGGCTGTGCACATAACCAGAGTTGACTGTAATAGGAAAAATGATGAAAATTAGATTGAAAGAAAATACCATGTTGAAAAGTTTATTGCGAAGAAAATTCGTGCGAAGTCGTGTCTTGCTAAGAAATGTCTTGCTAAGTCGTGTCTTGCGAAGAAATGTCTTGCTAAGAAATGTCTTGACACCACACAGATAGCTGTATATATTTTGTTTTTTTTTCATAGATCAATATTATAGGGGTTTTCGATCAACTTGATAATCTTTGCAATCTATTTAATAAAAATTGCCACAAATCAAAAAATAATTGCACGAGAGGGATAATTAGCCTGATTTTATCAACTTTCATTTTTTCATCCATCTAAAAATTCTCAAGTAGGTAAATAGTGCAAAACTTGAGAATCCATTAATGCCCTAAAATCGAATGTTGTTGGCTCAAACACTGGTAACATTGATTGTAAGTGAGTCAAAAAAGGAGGAGAGTACTTCTTTTTGTTTTTTTCTTTAGATTTGTTAGAAATTTGCAAAATTTCCCAAACCTCGATTTAGAATGAACTATTTGGGAAGGAGTTCTATGTATGATGAAGGTTTTTAATTATTCTCGATCCGGCATAAATCAAAATTGAAATCCATAACTTCCTGGTTCGATTCGCGTGTAAACATTTGTTTAATTAATTTTCACGCCTTGATTCGTGTTTTATAACAATATGTTTTTCACTTTGTTAACTCTTAAAAATATCCGAATAACCTATAAATTTAAAAGTTGATAAAACAAGGTTAGTTATCCTTCTCGTGCGACTATTTTTCGATTTGAGGCAACCTTTATTAAATAAGTAGGAAAGATTATTAAATAGATAAAAAACCCTATAATTTTTCAGATGCACAAAAAGATTACTTGAAAAATTGTAATTATATAAATACTTGTCATTTATAAAATATTCAAACATACAATTTTAATCCGAAATAAACCACACGTATTAAACACTATAGGTCAAGCGACTGCGTAAAATTCCACAGGATTGTAGAATAGATGCCCAGATTCAGAACATTTGATAAAAATACAAAAAAATTGTAAAAAATGTGGTCAGACTAACTGGTGAACGTGTATATTTATCAATTATCATATATTAAACGTTTCCATTTATCAATCTCGTTTCTTGAAGGTTTACATAGAAGAAGACACAATAAAATCTTATTACACCATATTTAGCCAAAGATATCTTACTTTCCAATGCCTATATTCAAACTTTTACTACAATGGTTTTGTTATACAAGCCAAATGATAAAATGTAGATGTAATCTTGCTGTTAGGCTAAATTCAATCTCAGTAGACGACTACGCATATTCGAATAATTAATCTAACGTCATATTCTCAAGATCCTAAAAGATAGAATCTTTATAAATTTTAATTTACTTTTTAAAACAAAAGAATAGTCGGAACCTTTTAATTCCATTATCGTAAGTGGGTCATCTTTGACGGGAAATGGTGTAATTACTCTCTTCAATTCCGAAGCAGATGTATAGTTCAATAATCAACCATATATTTGTCATTCATCAATGGCTTATAGTAAAATTGAGTCATTATCTAATCATTAGAAGTCTCATTATTTTGTTCATAATAAACCTCTGAAAGCACAATTTCAACAGATCCATGATCGGCAACACATTAATTATTTTTTCTCATGAAAAATGATCATTTTGATTTGAGATGCGCTGAAAATACGTTCAAGTGAGGTGACGCTAGAATTAAAACATTTTTGGAAATATTGTTTGATCACAAAATATAAGTTTTTTATTAGAATAGTGAATAAAGATTAATTTGCTGTTCTAATTATTCATTATGCCATTTTATTTAAATCGTCTCTCCCTTTATGTAATTTATTTCCGTTGATTCAACAGGTGCACTAACTTGATTCTGATGGAGTCCTAAACAGTTGAGTTTTTTAAATGGCTGAAATTCATGTACAGGAATCTTCAGAATCATTCTTAATATGATCGACAGCACGTATAAAATCAGAACCACTGATATGATGATGACAATTATCAGCGTGGTCGAAATCAATTTATCTTGGACGAATATTATGTCAATTGTTTGTGAGAACGGACTACAAGATTGGTTGAAAACTGGGTGTGGGCATGTAGCAACCTGAACATAAATGTTAATACTTTGCATGCCAAGTTTTCTGTGTGAATTATTTCTATCCAATTGTTAATTGTGAAATTTCTCTTGATCAGAATATGGCTGTGACATTCAACCTTAGTTATTCATATTCTCACATAAAATATTCTCGGAACACAAGAATAAGCATCGTCACTCCATGCTAGTCTACGACTTGTGTAATAATAAACAAGATTTTCAGGAGTTTGGGTTTTACTGGGTAGATATTTATATTCGCTGAACTGGATGTTATAATTCACTGTATTTTTTGTGATGATCATGTATCGGCTACAGTAATCATGGCCACCAGTATTTATTCGTGCCACTTTAACGACGTCATCAATCAGAATATTTTTATTATCTCTAAAATATTTAGAAAAAATCGTACAGATCAATGATTGTGACATAAAACGAATGTGTCGGGTCTTCGGTATGCCAAGAAAACTCCACATGCCCTTGATCTTGTGAATTTAAGCTGATTGCTCTTGAAAAGTTGTGAGTTTCTTTTCATGATGCTATTTACTGCAAAGTTGATTTTCATCCGATCCATCGGTACAATCCTCGACACCATCGCATACTTTCGTGAGACAAACACTTTGATTCTTGTTTCTGCATTCGATGTAAACACCTTCAACACATGGAGCAGGGTCTAATATTAAAAAAAACAATCTACTTTTGCAGTTTGTTTCATCGGCGCCATCAATGCAATCTTTGAATCCATCACAAACTTCTGAATTGCTGTAGCATGACTTTTTATTTGAACAAACCTGATTCTTGGTTGGAGAACAAGGGGTTTTGTAATCTTAAATTTTAGAATCGGTCAAAAAGAAATATACATATTCCTGTTTTGATAAACATGATGTGTTTTTAAATTAGCCGTGGCATTTAGTTGTTGAAAAGTTAAGTCAAAATTCAGTATGCGTCGTATACCATGGTGATTAGTTTTAATTCCAAACTAACATACTACAGATTGAGAATTTGGAATTAAAGTTGATCTTTTTGACCTTCCTTCCTTGCTTTCATTTTTATTTTTGTTAAATGACTCATCTCATAAAATTCCTTAAAGATTTTAAAAAACTTAATATTAATGAATCACTAAAAAAGAGAGTAAATTGATGGAAAATATTGAGCTAAAGATAATGAAAAAGTCTATTTTTATATTCAACCAAAAAGCTTTTATTACTGTGATTAATCGATATTTTATTGCTAATATTTCAAAAATAATCCTTTGGTAATCAGTGGGTCAAAAATTAATTCGCCGCCCATTCACATGTCAAGATTAAACTGTCGGACGAATACAATGGTTTGAATATATACAATCTATCAAATTCGATTTATATCCATTACAAACTGTATCAGAATGCAAAATTGAAATCGAGTAAATAACATGGTCCGAAATTATTTGATTGTATCAGATTAAATAAATTTTCCTACAATCATTAAATATATACCATATTGTCTGGTGTATAGAGCGCGCTCCTATATAAGACTTAGGGCTCAAATCATGGGAAAAAGCCGAGGCTTCTAGTCAGAGAAGTACGGTAAATGGTATATATTCATAAATTAGCCGCATCGTTGTATAAGCCGCAGGGTTCAAATCTTGGGACAAAAGTCACTCATCATACTCCGGAAAGTACGGTAATTATTTACATTTTATAGTTACGGCTAATAAAACTAATTAGTTATATTTGAGGAAAGAATTTCTTTTTAATACAGGTCTGCGATTATTAGCGAAAATTTTCTGGAGTATCAGTGAAACTGTTCAATAAAAATCGAGAAAAATTAGAGAGAATGTGCACGAAGATGAAAAAATAAGTTTCACTACATCTGATTGGTTTAATTTGCACGTTATTAAAATCATTTGAAGTCAACATCGATTTTTTATCATTATAAAAATGATTCAGACAAATGTTGAAAAACTAAAAAATCACACAGTATGAATCGAGAGGTTTCGAATACAAAATTTATTTATTATAAACATCTTTAAGTTGATTCTCTTTAACCCTTCATCGAAAAGATACATCAAATATTAAAAGTCATGATCTCCATCAACGCATTCCCCAGTTATTTCACAATATTTTGACTCCACAGATTTTCTCTGTAAAGTTTAATTTATAAACGACAAAAAACTGCGATTTAAAAAATCATATTTTAATTCTGGGCCCGACTGAAAAATATCAGTGTAGATTTAATTTAATTTGAAGGCTAATTTCGATGTTGTCAACCTGTTTTATGTTTGGTCACCACCCCTGACGTCACAGATAAATAATTAAATATTATCGTTGTTAATTTCACTGAGTCATACTAAGCTAACGTTTTGGACAATTCAAACAGAACTTCAATGTGATATTCCACGATAGGAACGATTTTTAAGCACAAAAATCAAGGGATAACCTTCGGAGTCTTCGATTATCAAACAATTTATCTTGCATGTCATGAGAAAGTAAAGAATTACATTATAATTACAGGCACATATTTCTACTCAGAAATAAAATCAAAACACGTTAAGGGTTACATATCTATAATCTGGAAGGACGAAAAATTTAAAGAGGTTATTAGTTATAAATAATTCATGAAAGAATCGAATGTTTCAAAAATAATTTTCACGTTTAGTGAATTTTTTTAATTTAATTCCAAGGGTTTTATCCCAATGTGTGTTTATACTGAATTGAGAGGAAAATACAAAATGAACAATAATTCTATCTAGCGTTTCTAAAAAAGGATATATACGGTATACTTTTAGGATTTATAGGACAATTTCATAAAATCGAAAGAGACAAATCTTGAATAATGAAATCTATTTTTAGGAATAAAAATGACGGAAAAATTTTAATTTAATTAGGATCAACTTTTAAAAAAATGATAAATAAATACCACAGTCGCTTTCATCCTGAAAAGTGGAGCAGTCCGAAAAATGGTCGCAGATTTTATCGACTTCAACACATTTTTTATCACATTGAATAAGACAACTGACATTTGAGGTATCAAAAACTCTCACATTACCTGGTAATATCTAAATTACATGCTCGCTCATCGCTGAAATCTTTGCAATGATAAATGTCGTCACACACTTGATGAGGGAATAGACAATGGCCATCGTCACAATATGCACCATGCTCTGTACATCGTTTCTCTAAGATCAGAAAATACACCAACTTAAACAGTCTTCTTCATCACTGGAATCGCCGCAATCATTGAACCCATCGCAAACTTTGTGTGAACTGATACACTTTTGATTGAAACACTCAAAACTACCATCACCGCACCTTGGTAGCACTTGGATGAGATCAAACATGTACTATGGCTACAATCCACCTCATCTATCCCGTCAGTGCAATCTTTTTTACCATCGCATATTTTATTCAACGACAAGCATTTTTTGTCAGTTAAACACATGAATTGACCAGACTCGCATTCTGAGTTATCATTCTTTTACTTTTTGGGCAATCAGATTCATCCGATCCATCCCGACAATTAGCTACGCCATCGCATCGATATATTTGATTTATACATCGTTTATTTGCACACATAAACTCGTTTTGTCTGCATACTATTAATTATCAGAGATATTTACTTGAACACTTGTTAGTTTGGTTCGCACATTTGCATTTTCCTAGTATTTCGTCTAGGATCATCCCATTCGGACACCCACATTTGAATCTTCTTGATTTGGTTATCAAACAAAAATATTCACAGTTCGAATATTTGCAGTCGTTTTGCAAAACTATTAGCAATATAATGGCATGATTTTATTAAAATAAATTTCATTTCATTTAATTAAATTATTTTTCTAAAAAAAATTATCATCTGAAACCAATTGATGTTTTTCAAATCACATCAATGTGCCAACTAATGCTAAGATCTGTAACGGAAAGGGTATAATGAGTGAAAAAATAGCTAGCCATACATCGCTGTCATTGGCATGCCCTGACTCTCATTTAATCACATTTATAAATTGTTTCTTTCTTCATAAAAATCAGAAAAGAACAATCGAACGGGTTGTTCTATTTTCACGGAAATTATATCATCGAATGATGAAATAAAGCGATTAGTTCTGAGATAATTGTTTCTCCAATGTTAAAAGTGGTTTATAGATTAGATACTTGCTTATCTGAGAAGTCAGCTCATCTATGCTCATGATAAAATTCTGAGCAGATCTTTAAGATGGAATGAATCTTCTCTGATTGTCCTAAAATGATTTCCGAAATCATTCATTGTACAAGTTTTGATACACCATTTCTCGTTCAGAATTTCCCATTTTGTCGAATGAAATAAATGTGAAATTTAAAAAATTTATTTAGAGAAGAGCAACATTGAATTCGTGATGTATAAGGATGAAAAAATTCTGGTTGACACTCTTGAGATATCAGAACACTATACATTTTTCGAGAGGTGAAAAACGAGCATTTCCCACTCAATTTAAATATGTAGAGATTCTCTTCTAGAAGTGGGCCAGTATTCTAAAATCTAGCCTGAATATTTTTAAACAAATCATTTCGGCCATTTCAACAGCTTTTTCGCGAGTTAAAAAATCTCGGCCACTTTCGTTCGTTAAGCGAAGTGAAACCTCAAAATAATTGTAGCTTGAACCTTTTTAGAAATGTGAAATTAATTTTATCTTAAAAAAGGGAAATTGGGAAAGGAATACAGCATATTTCCTCCTTGTAAATTAAAATTAAATTAAATAGGTACTCTTGAAATACATTTTCAAAAATATCAAATTTATTTCATTCAAAAAATTGAGAAATTCCGGATGAATCCATAGGAATTTCTGAAGGAAACAACAGAAAGCATGTGCGGAGAAGGAAATCCTGGCAGGTAAATTGTGTATATTTTGACAATTTTAACTGATTTGATTGATATGTTTAAATGTGTGATATAATAGCCATATGCAAAAAAATCTTTTACAAATTTCGAGATATTTTTTTGTCGTTGAGTAACGTTGAGTAAGATGCTGAGTGATTGTTCAAGCATTTTAAGGTTGTTTTTAAATAAGCATATTGTTGACCAAAAATTGACTTATACGATCGGCATACCTTGTTTCAAAACTTTTTCATAATTTGATTTCTTGACATTTCCGAAAAGCAAAAATGATTCTTCCATTTTAATTCCCCATGATGTGATGAAGATATCATGATTGTAATATTCAATTATTTCCATCCTTTTTGGCAGGTTTCGTTTCTAAAATTAATTTGATATTGACAATATCATGTAATTTGTTTTGTAAATCAAATTCCAAAGCTTTAGATTTTGTGTATATATGGTATATATTCTCTGAATATCCCATTTCTTGGACTTTTTCTTCAACCCTAAACGAATTCAACTCGTCTCCAGATGACGTCATAACCAGAATTATTATTTTTCCTGTTGTTTTTTCGACATAGGAGACGTACAATTGACTTCATTAAAATACGGAGTACTCAGCGTTTAAATCTAATTTAAAGTAATAGATTAAATTTTCTGTTTTATAGATTGTCATTCTGATGAAATATCGCAGGTGTAGTAGGGTTATTGAATTCTTGTCATAATAATACAGGTGGTTTGTTCGTGGATCAATCTCTATTCCCTGAATATTTGAATCGAGAATAATGATTTCAGATTTTTTGTCTATTTGCTTTCTGGTTGTGTAACATTTTCTAATGATTCCCTTTTTAACATGTGTATATATGCATTTTTCGAATTTATCAACTTCAAAATCAAAAATTCGTTCATTCACTTGCAATTCTAATGGAAATTCATGTATTTTTTTGTAATTTTCATAAACAAGATAAAACATTAGCTTATCCTTTACCAATAACGATATCGTATTATGATTAACTGATAATCAGGCCAAATACATTGGTAGTTGCAAATTTCTATTTCTCCATGCACTAACAGATCATCTATGCAAACGTTATTTTTTGATTTTGCCGATCTATTATTAGAATATTCACCAACTTGTAGATAGATTCCACGAAATGATTAGGCTCTGGGCATATGGGGGTATAGTGTTCCCATAAATGAAAATTATCTATATAGCACCTCGAGTCTACCGGAATACATCCGGAATTGCTACATCAGTAAACATAATAAAAACACTTCAAATTTTTTCTTTTTAAAATAAACTTAATTCTTGAAAATCATTTTGAAAAATGCTTCAATTCGACGAGCATTTTCGTTTATTGGCAATTTAGTGACTTTTATGAAAAATATTTCTTTAAAATAGATAAATATTTAAAATATCGGATTATTCATTTTACAGAAACGTGCGCATAAAGTAAAATCGACTTGGAGTTCGATTTTGATTAATTTGAATAAAAATCATATATTTTAATGTACACCATTTCACGTTGAAGATGTAAGAATTTCGACGATGACATTCAAAGGTTCCGAATATGGTTTTATTTTACAAATTAAATGACAAATTTTAGACTGAATCTTTCTGTTAGGGTAAATACAATTTCAATGAACGACCGCGTGTATTCTACTCATTAATCTAACTTAATGTTCTCAAGATCCTTAAAGAAAGAATATAAATTTTTATTTACTTTTTAAAATAAAAGCCTATTCGGAACCTTTGAATGTCATTTTCTAAATGTCGGATATCATGGACGGCAAATGGTCCAAACCGGGGGTTTAATAACTGAAAACACTCTCATATGTATTATATTAAAAAGACAAGATCAATATTTCCCGTGATATTTGATTCCAGTCAGAAAATCTTCAAATAGGATAGCTGATCGTTTACATGATATATTTATTGGGTAAATCAACTGATGTTTTGATAATTTATATCATTGACTTTCCGGTATATTTAAAAGGTTTAACAAATAATTGTGATAATACCCATCGGGTTTCCCGATCAAGTCCGTCACATTTTTATAACTCAAATTTTATGAATATTTATCATTAAAAAATAAATTCTACATCTATTCGTTAATTTCCTTCCTAAGTAACCCATTCTGTTGTGTTTTAGCCTATTTCGGAAATAGCCATGATAATCAGAAGTTTAATTTCTATTGAGCCATTTTCGATTAAATTAAACAGGTCGGTTTCTAATCTCGAGGACGCTGCTCACCTGACATTTTTCAAAGCACAAGATCATTCATTCAACGAATAACATTTTTGTGGATACTTCATGGAGGTCTTTGAACAGTTCTTGTCCATTTGAACACACGAATGTATTTTCATAATGGACAACGTGAGGTTCCACAAAACCAATAGGATCCCGACGACGCTGCAAGAGAATGGACGCAGGGTAATATACCTTCCACCTTACTCAACTTTTCTCAACCCGATTGAAATTTCCTGACCAAAATGGAAGAACATTGTAAAGACAGCTTCCCTGAGAACAGAAGCCGACGTATTTAATCAAGTGTCTCAATAGAAATTAGATCCTTCTGACTGTAATAGCTATTGCCGAAATATTCTAAAATACAACAGGTGTTACTTATGAACGAAATTAATGAATAGATGTATATTTTTTAGTGCAAAATATTGATGAAATTTGAGTCATAAAAATGTGACTGAGTTGATCGGGAAACCCTATATGCTCATATAAGATCCAAGCCTTCAGTTTATTGAGTTTAGTCCTTCAAACTTATTTAATTTTACGAAAAGGTAGTTTATAATTCAAGTAATATAATCATCATTCTCCATTCCGAATTTGAAAAATTTTTTGATTGATTTCGAGATTTGGAGAAGAGGAGCCTTCTCGACTTTAATTTTGATGAATACGCATGAAATAAATGGGGTTTATGCTTTTGAGATTGTTGAACATATGAATGTATGTCGAATGGTGACAACGGAATTTTCTATCAACACTGATAGATGAAAACGACTGCGACGATGTGATCATCGAAGAAACCCTTTTTGCCTTCAGATAATTTTAGTGTGAATCTTTGTAAAATTTTAATTAATATTATTTATTAAAAAAATTCGGAATTGAAAACAGTGTACATCAAATATTCTAATTTATATAAATAAAGTTTGTCTGGGAAACGAATCAGAGGCTAAAAAAAATGGTTAAACCTCCAACATAAATGATGTATTTTGTGGACAAAACACGAAAAAATGTCTCACATTTATGAAAATGTTCACTTATTTTTATTTAAAAAATGATTGAAAAACATGCTTATAACAAAAGAACAATTTGTAAGAAATCTTATTTAATGAAAAAAATGATTTACAAATCCCGAACTTTTTTTAAATTCTTTGTATAAAACTAATTTATTGAGATTAAATTCATTGAGGTTTAAACCTTTAAACTACACAAAATCTTTAAAAGTCTTCATATTTCATCTCTAAATCAATATATTGTGGTGGGTACAGATCAATATATCTTTGAAACAGATTGTGGCTGGGTTTGGTTGAATATAGGGCTTTTCGATCTATTTAATAATATTTGCATTCTATTTAATAAAAGATGCCACTAATCAACAAATAATTGCATGAGAGGTGTATTTAACCTGGTTTTATCAACTTTCTTTTTCTCATGCTAATCTCAAAATTTTCAAGTACTTTAAGCGTGCAAAACTTGAGAAACCATATTTATCCTAAAATCGATTGATGTTGGCTAAAACAATAATAGCATTGGTTGTATGTGAGCCAAACAAGGAGGCAAGTACTTCTTTTTGCTTGAAATTTTTTAGATATTTGCAAAATTTTAAAAACCCTATATTTAGAATAAGTTATATGGGAAGAGATACTGTGAATGCTGGATACTAGTAATTATTCTCGATCCGGCATAAATCAAAATAAATATCCAAAACTCGCTGTTACGATTGGCTTGAAAACATTCATTTCATACGCTTTCATAACCTGATTCGTGTTTGATAACAAACTATGTTTTTCACATTGATAACTCTTAAAAACATCCGAATGACCGGTAAATTTACAAGGTCGACAAATAAAGATTAGTTATTCCGCTCGTGCATTTATTTTTAGATTTGTGGCTACTTTTATTAAATTGGTTGCAAATATTATTAAATAGATCAGAAACCCATATATTTTCACTAAATTTCATAAGTATCAAATAATTTTTATATCATTTATAATATCCGACCGCTGTTTAATTTTTAATCATTCAATCAAAATTCAAGATTTATCTCTTCTTTGGCAAGACAAATCCAATCGTATGGCAACCATGAAAAACTCTAAAATCCATATTAATAATCATTTTAGCCCACGTTGATAACTTTTATAAATTGCGAGTTCAACGAAACGATCCAGCGAATTTCTAAATACCAAAATCGTGTATATAAAAGTCTCTAGACACAATCATTTGTCCTTAAAAACTTTTTTTAAGGAGCAGTTAAAATCAAATATATTAATTCTATTTGCTTATTCAGAAAATATAAGGACAAAATAATTTGTCGATTGAAATCATTCAATTTTTCTGGCAAAATATTCAGATTTAAATATACACGCGTTTGTTTAAATATATAATTGGAAACCTTTATGACTTGAGTGCTTTTATGAGGAAACATGAACCACGCACGCTCAAAATATTCTCAGATTTTGCAGATGTACGCACTCTCCCGTCATTATTAACATCTGACAGGTTTAATGCACGTTAAAATAGAATATTCAGAACCTGGCCTTCTATATGAGATAAAACTTTTAACTAATCAGCCATCCCAAATTGCATAATTCAGCTATCAAGGACAGCCCATACTATATAGCTACGAAATTATACGAATAATTATGCTATAAATATCGAGTATCGAAGAAAATTTATGAATTAATGTTTTATTCTTGGTATAATTAGAATAATAAAGACAAGTATCTTTTAAATTTAGAATTATGAAAACAAATCTTCAAGATTAGAAAACAGAATATGATAAATTACACGCATGTAAACATCATAAGCTTCGCATTCATACACCTTTTGTCAAGGCTAAAATTGTGTTTAATTTTATTCAGTTTTCAAATTTATCTTTTAATTCGGTCAATTAATTTTTGAAATGCACACCGACAAGAGAATACCCAAAAGAACAAGAATATACATTTATTAACTGAATATTCAAACTATGAAATTGAAAACATTATAAGAGAAAAACTCGTGAATTCTCGTATAAACGAATTTTGAATGACATAATATCTTAAAAATAACTTTAAAATGTAAATTGAAATTATTTGTCGGTTTTCAAAATAAATGAAGAGAATTTAAAAAATTCTGTTCAAATATTATTTATTATATTAAGGCATCTGAAATAAATTCAGTGTTTATTCTTGATTTATCATTTAACAAAACGTATATTTACCATCTATAATCTTCATATTCACATAAACAGGCTCGAAAAGAAATGTTTGGGAGATTCGATTTTGAACTCCTACAAACTGATGAGGGCTTCTTGTAATAAGTATATCCTTTTCGACCCATGAAACATTGATCTCGAATTTGAGATCCAGGAGTGTAAATATCATAGTCGGACAATTGACACTCTTTTTCTTGAAATCTTAAATCATATTATTTACTAAAGATTCCTCCAAAATTAATAATTGAGAGATGAAATCCAGAGTCGCTCTTTTTTCCCACCTTTACGACATGGTAGGTAGATCCCGTATCCGTTATTAATTTGAGTATTTTGTCAACTTCAGTCCCAAGTTTTACCTTTTCCCAACTCATTCCGTAATCTAAACTCACACTTGGATCATAATAAAAATTACTGCAAATATTTGTTGTCTTCGACACCAACCAAAATTTCCCCTTCGTTTAAAATGTATATGGAATTGAAATTAATTTTGGGCTAAGTTAAATGTCTATTTACATATATCCAACTAAAGCCGCCATCATCTGAAATCATCAGTCTTGTTTCAAGTACTGTATTTTCTTTGGTCAAAGTACCTACAATGAACACTTCTTTTACATGGAGCACTGATAATGAGTGGATTCGATGAGGAATATTTAATCATGCTCGAAAGAGTTCCTTTGGATGGAAGAATCGAAATGTCACAGATGGCCTAGAATTATAATATGAATACTGATTTGCATGGCGTATTTTGTTTATTTTTGAACTTCATATATTGCCAATTTTTTCCGAAATTATACGAAATGAACGTTTTTAAAGTTTCTTCTTTGCCAAGATGAACAATTTTTTTAGTGACCATAAGGATTCCGGGCAGTTCTCCTAATACATGTAAATATTTTTTTCCATTTATAAAAACACTTATAAATGGTTATATTTACTATAAGTAGTTGTCAAAATCGACATCAAAAAGCTCAAAATGTAAATTTTCCATATCTGCCTCATACAAATAGTCGATATCTCCTTCTAACCGGGCGGGAACATAGATGATGCTATTTGATACGAACACTTCTGAAACTTCGTGAATCTGATTTTAAATAAAATAAACGTCTTGAACCATATCAACTAACCGCGATATCCATTTTCCTGAAACGAAAAATTTCATGCCGATAAACATTTGAAACTTGATCAGAATACTACTTACAGAGTAATGTAACCACACCAAATCTTTGGCCCTTCCGTATGTGATAAAATCTTTTTGAATATATATCGTTTGGTTAGTCTCCAAAGAATGAGTTCTTAATTCTTGATTTTTAACTGATTATAGCCACCACCTACACACGTAAAATAGGTAAACCTTTTGAAACCTATCAGTCATTAAAAAAATACAATTTGGGATTCGAAGCATCTCCTGAAATCATTTCCCATTTATTCGACATAACATTGAATATAAACAACTGAATTTATTTATATTATTCACATTTTTGCTTCTAGTAAGAAGCGCGACGTTGTTTTTTTCCGATTCGTCAAAGTATATGTCCTCCAATTTATCGTTTACATAGAAAGCCTTAAACTGTTCATCCCTACTGAGTTTCATGAAAAGGTGATCAGTTTGATCATCAAAACCATACAAGGAACCATGTGAACACCATATTTTTGATATTTTAACATCCTGTTTGTCGTTACTAAACGATATGATCATTTTGTATATTTTATTAGCTTTCATATCTGCCACAAACAAGCCCAACAATTTTCCATCGTTTTGTTGTTCAAATGCTAGAAAATATACCAAATTTTCTTTTTTGTCGTGACAAACCTCAAATTTTCGATCCTCTTTACCAATATTCAAATCGGCCTTTTCATTAACCAGTGAAAGTTACCTGAACAAATTCGAAATTATATCCGAATACTTTTTCGGAAAGCTTTTCAGTTTTTAATTCTTCATATCTGTGGTTGATTTTTACGTCTTGGGATTCGGAAATGATAAATGAATATAAAGGTGACACCGCGCACACTCCTATCAACACGACTACAAGATTCATCACTATATACCAAATATATGGTGTGTAAAGTTAAGAATATTATCAAATGATGTAAATTAAATTAAGAGGATCAATCGTGTAATTATCACCAACATTTTTTACAGGTTTTGTCACCTTGATTTCGTTCATAATAACGTTATTCGATTCATTTGAATGATCCTATCGTCTAATAATTCATTTTGATGTTAATAAAAACTTAATTTGGGTTTTTTAACGAATTTATTAGTGGTTTTAAGAACATTTTTCGATTATCTTACATCTTAAAGATTTGTAACAAAGCTACAGTGTTATTTATGAGTAGATTTGAGAATCCCATTTAATGAAGAGGGTAGAATAAGAGTTTTCGTGACTGACCTTTTAAAGACAGTTTTAGCCACAGAAAACGTATCTGAGTTCGGATAAATATTTGGCGTATTTTGATGAATAGTCCATGAGTTTCTAAGACTGTAAAGTCATAGTTATGGGTTTAACATAAGGTTTCTCTAGAGTGTTATAACATGTATTAGTTGCAATAACCTCTGCACAATATACAACTAGACTTGTTTGTTATATTAGTTTCACAGATTTCTGTTTTTTAGAGATGCCTTATTGAATCGGTGTTTCACAAGCTTTAGGTTCGAGAGATTAATTTTAAGCCTCGTGATTCCTCTCTATATTCTTTTCAACGACAGATTTGTCTGATCTGTTACTTCCCAAATATTTGATTAAATTTAAGTTTATAGTTATTTTCGAAATTCGCGTTTTTTACACTGTTTAAACATACCAACATGTTATTTCCTTGATTAAAACATAGCTTTAGAAGTAAGGATTGGGAGGTCGCATGAGAAAAATCTTTGACAGCATATATGAACGTTGGAAATATATTGTAACCGGTAATAAAACTGGTTAAAAATCTGAGAATATGATTAAAATTTAACAATTAAGGATACATTGTACCAAAATCACGGTTTGGGTTATTTACAGGGTTTTTAGGTAAATTTCGTTTTTGTCTGGTTCACTTTCGTCGTTTTGAAAATGGACAATATCATTCAAACCGACGATTTAAAAATTAAACCAAGTCATATATTTTGAATTATTAAGCTGTGGGAATAACGTCACGTTGCGTCACAAATATGTCATATCAAAAAATATCAGCGTATGTTATGCGATGGAAAAAACTGGCGTTGTGTATTTCTAAATTAATTATTGGCAATATACTAAATATAGCTTCAATATTTTTATTTGCCAATTAATGAATTATCTGGAAAGTAGTACTGTCGGTGATGTTATTTCATCGTGGATAACGTCTAGTTTCATAAATGCGACATGATTAAGCAATTTCATATTAGAGGTTAAACAATTACCTACCACCATATTCTCCGTTTTCAAATACAATCAGGAATATGTTCAGCGAGTGGAAAAACTTTTTGAAAATATCAAATTGCATGACGGAACCACAACTTTTGATTTGTATGAATAATGGATTAAGAGAAATATCTTTAAATGACTGCCACGCTTTGTAGAAATTTGAAGACATTTATTCGACGGTCTTTGAACAATGAAATTATTAATTAAACCAAGGTTTTTAAACCTGAGATGTGTTTTATTTGTTATTTCTCAACTACTTTTCAAAAAGACTAAATTGAACCGGAAAAAACGACATTCAATGAAAGTCCTCTATGTGAGATCATAAAAGAATTAATTTGACTCTTCAGAATTTTACCATTTCTCGTCCAAGATATCAGATTTTATGATGCCGATATTCAAAGGTTCCGTTTATGCTTTGATTATCAAAATTAAATGATAAATTTTCGATGTAATCTTGATGTAGGGCTAAATTAAATATCAGTAAACGACATCGAATGTTCGGCTCGTTAATCGAACTTTATATTCTAATGATCCTTAAAGATAGAATCTCAATAAATGTTTATTTACTTTTTAAAATAAATCATAGTCGGAACATTTGAATGTCACCAGCGGCTAGTCGGATATCATGGGTAGGACATGATGTAAGTTTCGAATAAATATTGTATTTTTTAAGCCTAACAATTCAAAATCAATAAGAAAAGAGTGATAGAGTCCTTTGGCTAAAATTCCAAGAAACATGGGTCTAGTTTTTAGCCCTTGAGGAATCAATATTTGTATTCTTTACACGCGATTCCTATTTAATTTTCAATCTTCTACGTAGATGAAATCCAGCCGCAATCATAATGGAGGAAACCAGTGACAATATGCTGAAAAATAAATCATAATAAATCGATGGTTATGGTCCTAGTTGCTCTTTTAACTTCAATTTGTGAATACATTCAGACATTATTATTTTTTGTTCAATAGACAAATCATGAGACATCATTTATAATGAATATGCATATGTTTCTTCACCTGAAACGTGCCAACAAACATATTTTACTTTTGGAATTAAAATACAAAAAGCTTGATAAATATACATATTTTGTAGCTAATGATAGCCATAACCAAACACGAAGTGTTAGAATGTTCTAGCCCTTTAACTGCTCAACCGAATCACAAACTGGAGGTCAATAAGCAAGAAGGATCTCCGAATATCGATAGTTTTGGATGGAGCACAAACACATGGCGGTCGATGTAAAACCCTTTTAACAAACTGGCCATTAAATTTGAACTTATGGGTTAGCAAAAATAGGCTAAAAAATTTGTCAACATATTTGAGTTTAACAGAAATATAACATTAAATCTCCTCTGATGATCGAAAATGCAATCGACATGGTGAATATTTACAAAATTTCATTTGACCAGATTTTAGATCTTACATTTCATTACTAGTCTATTGGATCAAAATATACATTCAAGCATAATGAATGAACACATGACCCTGTAAACAAAAAAATTATGTTTCGATGTTATTTACAAAATACAAGTTTATAGATATTATTTGACTGATTTTATGAATAACAAAGTATTATAAGAGCTACAGAGGTAAAAAATGGGCATTATCTCACCAATAAAATAACTAGACGAAGGAGTGAATGTCAGATTATTATTAAATCCATAAATTAATATATGGATATCGATGCAGATCAAATAAGAACTGATAAATAAAGATGTCATCAAAAAAATGACTAGAATTCGAGAAATTGTCAAATGATTTATTTTCTAACTCATTCAAACCCCCTTTCTTTATCATTTTGTGTACAAAATAGTTAAAAATAATCTTCACAACTTGGTTGATCATAACATATTACTGAAAATTCATTGATTTGGCTCGAAATAATAAGTGGATGATTTTGTTGTTTCCTGGATATTGGCAATAATTTCAGGAATTGGCAACCTAACGTCCTTCCGAAAAATTTAGAATGGTAATTGTAAGTGCTAGTCTATCAAATCAAGATTAATAATAATCTCTACTGCACACTGGTTAATGTTAGATTACGGTAATCCGGTACAGTAATCATTCAGTTTTAAATTTCTGTATCTCTAATATGGGAACGAACGAGATGACAAGAGGCGAATCGGTAGGTTTACTTAAAAATTTTATAATTTGTTTCTTAAAATTCTAAATAACATATAACTCGATTTATGACGGGGTAAATACTTTCTTTGAATTGTCAATATATATCCTGCCCAATCTATGATCTTTTAATCATTAAAGTATATGCATAAATATTTAAAAATTCGTTGGAAAAATTTATCCAATTAGAGTGGAGATAAATGTATTCGAAAACACCAAACGATTAATATTATATCTTTTGAAGTTCAATTTGGGCTTCTGTTAAGTTCAATTTCGTAAGATGGATAAATAAAATTGATAAATTATAAAAATCATCCACGCTTCTATCCAAAGGCTTTTTTTGAATGGATCTTACATGTATCTATACGACTCTCAAACCCACCCTTGACAATCGGTTTGTGATATTTAGGTTGCTGCTGCACTTATTACACTCAAAAGTTTGGGTGAAGTATTCGGATTCATGGACTTAACGAATTTTTTCCTTTTAGAGAACAATAGTTCCATCATGCTTAACTTGTGAGTTCACGAGACGAAAATCTGTGACACCTCATACATTTTTTACCTGCTTACTCGCCACAATTAAAACCGATAGAACTGTTGTTCTCAACATGGAAACAATCAGAAATGTCCCTAAATCTGACTACCTCTACCGAAGTTTTGAATGTTAAAAGAGCAGCAGCAGTCTAAATACCACAAACACACGGTCAAGGGTGGGTTCGAGAGTCATATCTATATATATCGAGATCCATTCAGACAGAATTTTGAATAAAAGCATTTTTGATTATTATAAATTAAAAAGTTTTTTTTATTTATCGACGAAATTGAACTTACCCAACGCCCATATTGAACTTCAAAAGGTGTATCATGCAACAAATGAGTGTAAAAATCAACAAACAATAGATATCAATATTTAAACCGTGAAATAAACGCAACTCATCGAAGTATGTTAAATGTCCGCTCTGGCGTGTTTAAGTAGTGATATTATTTTAGCCGATTGAATTATTTGAGTTTTGATTAAAGTTAATATAATTTTCGTATGTTCATTGAAAATTGTATCAATTTTCATACAAGAATTCCGTATTTAAACTGCCAAAAAACAGTATTAAAAATATACAAATTATTATCCGGAAATAAATGAAAATCGCAAAATAGTGTTTAATTTTGCGCGGGCGTATTTATGTGGGCTATGATTTTTAGCGGCTTGAACTGTTTGCCTATTGTCCAAAAATTTAAGATGGTGTTCCAAGAAATGTTCAAAAAAGAATCCATATTTTTCTGAAAAAGTCAACGTTTATAACGTCAAACGTTTGTACTTGTTAAAAACGATTCTCGTAAAGACATATATAAGAATGATATGATTCGCTATATTGGCCTTTTCACCATTTGATAAAGTTTTAAATGTACGGAAATATCTCATTCGAAAGAAGAAGGTATTCAAACTGAATTAGAACCATGAAACGGGTCTGATGACCAAAATAAACATATACATCTGAAAATACTCAGATGTCTGGTGTTAAAAATCAGATAATTTTATGTTACCTCTGAGTAGTTTGTACGAACGAATTATCAAGAAAGGCCTGATTTGATCAAGATGCATCGCATAAACCAGACAATGGGATGTGTTGATCATCAGATAACCACAACAATTCAGTTCTGAACTGTCAATTAATTAAAGGGTTTATGAATCTCTCAAATATATGAAGACCAAAGAAATAAAGTGTGACAAACGTTGACCTATACACGTCCAATGCTCTAAATTTACAGAAGAGCTTAAATGATTATTAATAAAGGTGTATGAACCCAATTAAAACCAGCTGAGATTCGACACCTTCAGGATGATATCCTCCAATTTACAATGAAGAACAAATCCAGGCAATTTTTAAAGTATATTCAGCATGTATTCCCTTCACCATAAGCGACAAATTCAAGAGTAAATACAGATAGAGCCCTATGATACCACTCAAATTAAACTCGTCGCTGATTATTCATAGGAAAATCTTATTCAAAAAATCATTAAAACCAGAGACATTCAAAACGACCCACGTAGATTTGTAAAGTGGCTCAAACAAAACTGGATAAAATTTGGGTAACCTCTAGGACAGGGGTATTCAAGCTTTTTTTTCGCTTAAGAGCACATTCTATGATTCTGAAAAGTTGGCGGGCGCAATTTTTTTATAATTTAAATTTATATTTGGATATTTTTGAAATATACACATAATGTACAAAAACTATTAAAATGACAAATTTTAATTTGAACAGATAACCGACGCTGATATTTTTATGAAAATTACTTAATTATATTATATATCAATGTGATATTTGGCACTTAATTTGTTTAGCGATTTCTTCATAACTAAGACAGTAGGATGAGATTCCTGCTCTTAACCAATCCTCAAGATGCTATTCACTCAG
>JWZT01004474.1:64926-76053 GCA_000827895.1 Thelohanellus kitauei
GTATAATTATTCCGCTCGTTCTAATTATTTTTTTTTGTGGTAACTCTTAATAATTAGGTTGCCTAGATTATTAAAAAGATAAAAAGACCCTATATGTTTCGAAGGTTTGATTTTATTTCATCCATTTTTTGTCTTAATTCGTTATTTTTAGAGTTAAAGTTTACTTTAAAGGTTTTAAATTAATCCTCTGTCTATTGTTTAATAGTTGGTTTCAGATTATACACCTTAAATACGACTATTTTTTGACGCATAAACACACGCACTATTCTCACTATCAAAAAAATTATTTTTAATCCTTTTCTGGTTCAGCAAACGAGATTGATCGAGTAGCTTTGATAAAAAGAGGTGTTTTTGATTCGCTAAATTTAGAAATTTAAATTTACAGATCTTATATCAATGATTTTAATTAAACAAATCATACATGCTGAATTTACACATTGCGGGCATATTTGCGAAGTGTCTGGTATGTAATATTGTATAAAAATCATCGTATAATAAATACAGAAATGTCAGTTTAAAACATTAAAGGATTGTCTTGAAAAAGGGGTAAAAAGTTGTTTAGCTCTATAAATCATACAGATAAAAAACAGCAATTGTCTATCCTGATAAATACGCATGGATCGTTCGGTTTCAAAATGAATTAGAATCATTAATACCGAGAAAATTAATTTTTGGCTGGAATAATGAGAGCATAATTTCATATATTAAAAACGGAATGAATACCACATACACAAGTGATTACAATGTATTACGAGCGGCGAGCAATAACTTTATTAAATTCTAGAAGTAGATTTATCTCGTTTTTGATCAACAAAAATCCTACATCAAAAATAAAATTACTCATTTTTAAAATCATAATAGAATTCAAATATAAAACAATATTTAACGTTAAATAAATTTTAAAAATTGTTGTTCACATACAATTGTAACTATTCATACCAACCTGACAATTTATCTTAAATAACAGTTATTCAATGTCTGGACACACATGTGCAGTTACCAGTTAATAATTTCAGAGATATACTGTCTGTTTGTCTGGAACGTTGTTTGTTGTTTATAACTGTCTTCGCTATAAATTACTGCTCATTTCTGTAGGTAGAACCAAACAGACACATGCTTCTTTTAGCCAACGAACGTATGTTTAGAAGCTGTTTGTGGTATTGTAGTCGCCAGAATGAAATTGTATGTTTAAGTGAACGGGAAATAGTTTGTTCTGTAAACCAACTTTCCAGGTCAAAATTAATTTCATATCCACGACGTCTAATTCAAAGTTTTCATGCACTTTTCTAATCGTGGTTTCGAGCATAAAAAATAGCATATACAAAGGGGGTCACATGATGATCTTATTTTTCTAATTCTTAAAATCTGGATTTACAAAATTTCTGGATACTTGCTGCATTCACCCTTAACTATCAAATATCACACGTTTTTGTCAAGTAAACGAGTCTTCAGCGTCGGAAACTGATCTGAATTCCTTCTGTCAGCTATCGGATAAACAGACGTAGGTTCATTTTGAATTTATATACGCCGTCATAAATATATGTATATTTTATCTTTACCTTGAAGCATAAAATTTGAACAGTTTAAATGAGATATTGTTCTACTATAATGTCATAAATGTAAAACAGTCACCATTTAATATATATTCCTGTTCGGTTTGCAATTCATTCATTTAAAAAAACATACACATAATCTTAATCAGTGTCAAAATAGTTACAGAACCTTTCGCTTGATAGCCATCTGACTTGACAATCTAGTAGTATTTACCCGTATTCGTTGTTTTAATCGAAAAAATACATTTTTAAATCTAGTATGCTCAGAGTCTTTGATCAAATTATGTGGAAACGTATCAGAAAACATCCACGGCTCGTTTTATATTAATTTTTTCCCACATACATCTTCTTGTTGAGTGATTCAGTAATATTTGAATATTAGGCCACCTAGAAACTCTTCTAGTAATGTCTGAAACCCAGATTTATTACCCATCATAACCAGAGACAAATCTGTGCATATGATAATCAATTTTTCCAAGTTTGGTTGTTCTTCTCTCTAAGAGATTTAATAGTTTTGAACAGATACCTTATTTTCGTTTTTGAATTTAAAGACTTAATTCGATGTAGTTCTTTAACGATATTGAAGTTGTCATCAATTGCTCGAGCAAGAACTGCGACCTGATCTGCTTGAGGAAATCACATTTGATTGTACCATTGTCATATAAATACTATTGAAAATTTTCAAAATGTTCTATTGACGAACGATTAACATCTATAGCTAACTATTCAACTCGACTAGTCGTCGTATTATTTTATAAGGGGAACTGATCAAATTTTGTTCGTAGTTTGAATAACCATGGATTCTAGCAGCGATGTTAATATCAGGTCATTTTATTTATTCTTATGTGCACGTCTTTCTTTAACGAGCCAAAAAAATAGAAAATTCATACTATTCAGAGACGACACTCATGCTACGTTCATTAGGTTTTGGTGAAAAATGACTGTTGAGTTTCCAGAGAACGTTCTTTTATGTATGGATTCTTTCCTTGAATGCTGATTGGGGTAGTATTTGGCATTATCTCAACGATTATATCGTAAAGTATCTCGCAAAATTAAATTTTCGATGATGTGAAACACAAAATCCACATATAGAGCAAACCAATTTTCCATATGAGGTATAGGCAAACATAAACATATCAGAACAATCTGAATTGAAATGAAGATAATCAAAATATTAACCTTTTAGATTCATTGCAATTTTCAAGTTTTTGTAACTATTGTCCATGTTTTGATACGCATTAGTATATTCAAATACGAAAATTGTAATTTACCGATTAAGTAGCTTTAGTGCTGACCCCTAAAGAGTCATATTAAAAAAAGAATCATTCCCACTTATTTTTTTAAATGATGGTATAAAATGGGTGATTTTTGACATTTATAGCCTAAATCTTTTCAATATAGATAGTTAACTGCTGAATAACCACAACAATATTTACTATCCCATAGTCGACATGCGCTTAAAATGACTCTTTTTTAATAGTTTTAATGAATTAAAATAATTTGGAGCTCCGAGAGCAATCTCTAACAGTTGACATGCAACTATTTGTTCGTAGGCATGAGTTTGGCAACCTGTGCTCTAGAGTACCCGGACACTCTTTTATGCTTAAAATATCACCGATTTCCAATTAAAAACATTTACCATTTTTATATTATCTTCGAATAGAGGATAGACATCTCTAAATAACTCAAACTCTACTTATAATTTTTATGAAAAGTAGATCTGATCCAATTTTATCCTCGTGTGCGTCATCAAGAATGAGGTAGAAATGTTAAGACCAGGTTTTATGAATTCAATATTTTTGAACGGATTATTATTTTGTCAACAGAAGAGAGTATTCTTATAATGAAAAGACAGCTATCTTGCGACTCACGTTTGACTTAGTGTAAAATGGTTTTTGAGAGGCCAGAGAAACTTAACTTTGATATCGGAACACTTAAGTTTTAATCTGAATGGACGGGATATTTGGTATTTATCACTGAATGTTTGACATTGTCGTGTCGCGTCAGACAAAATTATTATTGATTTAAAACGCAAAATACACATAACAATCACAAAGCGATTGATACTTCAGTTCTATAAAAACATAATTTCACCGTTCTATCTGAATCGAATTCAGCGAAAAGATCTTAACCTTTATCTTTTATTTTGTAAATGTTCAATTTTCGGTAATTCTATCCGGGTTCGATGTAGTTATATATTTATCAAATATGAAAATCTTATTTTAACACTTATAAACATTTAGAGCTGAACATTCAATAGATGTACCAAACAGAAGTCTGTTAGGCGCACTCTCAATTGATGACAACCAAATATAAAACTACTTTCAAACATTTTTTAAGGAACTAATTCGATAAGATGAGTTTTAAAACACACAAAGAATAAAACTCGCCTACCAGAGCTGTATTTACGTCCATTTTTGGAATATATGATATGATTTGTAAATATAGAAGCTCAGTTAGTAACCCTCAAACCGATATCTTGAAAAATTTTACTTACGAGCATGAGTGGGGGATTGGCTCACAAATAAAAATCCGTTATACTTAATATCGTGCGAATTCACTCTCATGAATGCCCTGATTTTAAAATTGGTAGAAATAAATGTTAAAACAACGTATAAGCAATATCTTAATTATTATGCGTGTTCGTAGACCTGTTTAAGCATCTTTAGGTTGTTCAGAGCGATCATTGTCAGTAACCACTCTTTTGCGGCGCTCAGACAATTTCTCGACATACGCAATCGTCTGAGTCAGTTTCTCTTTGAATTTCTCGTGATATTCTTTCAGCGAGTCAATATTTCCTCTGTAATAATTATAATTCGGATACTGATTTACTAATTTTCTGATTCCTTTAAAATATTCAAAAAATTCGATCCAAAAATATACGCATTTTCGACAAATACCTATTTTTAATCTGAAGAAATACCAGCTTTGTGCACTACTTTTGATTTTGAATTAATTATACGTAGAGAGTTCTGTTACGTTTTTTAAAATTACCTTTGGGTTTTTATCTAATTCTTCTGAAACATCAACGATAAATCCCTGCATATTTTCATGCGTAAGTTCGCAAGAGTGTTTTAGATTGTAGTTTACCCGCAAATCCTCAGCTTTATTGTAGAACTCATTGCTTATTAGGAAATCCTCGCAATCAGTTTCATACTGATATCCGCTCATCACTGACATATGTATAGCATCATTTATAGCTTCCTTACATTAATCAGAAAATTACATCTTTGAGATGAGCTTCTATTGTCTTATGACATGCTTCGTACGCTCGTTTAGACCGTGATATATGATAACAGATTGCCGANATTCAATATTTTTGAACGGATTATTATTTTGTCAACAGAAGAGAGTATTCTTATAATGAAAAGACAGCTATCTTGCGACTCACGTTTGACTTAGTGTAAAATGGTTTTTGAGAGGCCAGAGAAACTTAACTTTGATATCGGAACACTTAAGTTTTAATCTGAATGGACGGGATATTTGGTATTTATCACTGAATGTTTGACATTGTCGTGTCGCGTCAGACAAAATTATTATTGATTTAAAACGCAAAATACACATAACAATCACAAAGCGATTGATACTTCAGTTCTATAAAAACATAATTTCACCGTTCTATCTGAATCGAATTCAGCGAAAAGATCTTAACCTTTATCTTTTATTTTGTAAATGTTCAATTTTCGGTAATTCTATCCGGGTTCGATGTAGTTATATATTTATCAAATATGAAAATCTTATTTTAACACTTATAAACATTTAGAGCTGAACATTCAATAGATGTACCAAACAGAAGTCTGTTAGGCGCACTCTCAATTGATGACAACCAAATATAAAACTACTTTCAAACATTTTTTAAGGAACTAATTCGATAAGATGAGTTTTAAAACACACAAAGAATAAAACTCGCCTACCAGAGCTGTATTTACGTCCATTTTTGGAATATATGATATGATTTGTAAATATAGAAGCTCAGTTAGTAACCCTCAAACCGATATCTTGAAAAATTTTACTTACGAGCATGAGTGGGGGATTGGCTCACAAATAAAAATCCGTTATACTTAATATCGTGCGAATTCACTCTCATGAATGCCCTGATTTTAAAATTGGTAGAAATAAATGTTAAAACAACGTATAAGCAATATCTTAATTATTATGCGTGTTCGTAGACCTGTTTAAGCATCTTTAGGTTGTTCAGAGCGATCATTGTCAGTAACCACTCTTTTGCGGCGCTCAGACAATTTCTCGACATACGCAATCGTCTGAGTCAGTTTCTCTTTGAATTTCTCGTGATATTCTTTCAGCGAGTCAATATTTCCTCTGTAATAATTATAATTCGGATACTGATTTACTAATTTTCTGATTCCTTTAAAATATTCAAAAAATTCGATCCAAAAATATACGCATTTTCGACAAATACCTATTTTTAATCTGAAGAAATACCAGCTTTGTGCACTACTTTTGATTTTGAATTAATTATACGTAGAGAGTTCTGTTACGTTTTTTAAAATTACCTTTGGGTTTTTATCTAATTCTTCTGAAACATCAACGATAAATCCCTGCATATTTTCATGCGTAAGTTCGCAAGAGTGTTTTAGATTGTAGTTTACCCGCAAATCCTCAGCTTTATTGTAGAACTCATTGCTTATTAGGAAATCCTCGCAATCAGTTTCATACTGATATCCGCTCATCACTGACATATGTATAGCATCATTTATAGCTTCCTTACATTAATCAGAAAATTACATCTTTGAGATGAGCTTCTATTGTCTTATGACATGCTTCGTACGCTCGTTTAGACCGTGATATATGATAACAGATTGCCGATGAACGATAATTTCGAGAAAATACTCCATGCTCGACAAGCTCGTTTTCAGCAACTTTGGCAGCCTCAAAATAAGCATTTCCTGCCTCTGAAGTCACAATGACTGTACCTTCCCATTTACGATCTTTTTTGCATTTTTGAGCTGTTTCGATGTGTTGAGCATGTACCTCCTTAGATAATTTTCGTTTGCTATAAAATCTTAGTATTACTCGTTAAGATCAGAGTCAGCCTCCATAGTACTTAGGTATCGATGATAATCTTAAAATAAACATATACACGATCTGGATTCAGTAAATCTTAACACAATATATACACACGGATAATCCTCATTGAATGTATAATATTGGACAATTAAATCTACAACTAATGCCGCTTAAATTGGATGCATGCTACATAATGTTTTCGAAACAATTAAATAATGTCTGTATAACTGAACCCAATTAGCAAATACGATCTCATATCAACGCATGCGTTATATTTAAACAACTTGCAAAAAGAAAATATTTTCACCATGTTTGTGTAATATTTTTCAGTGTCGCAATTTTGATTTACTTTTTGAGTTTTATCGTTAAAATCAACCGTCATATGAGGTTTTTATCATCATACGATCATTTACTACCTTCATATTATGAGATAACTCTTTTCATGCATGTTTTGTAGCCTGAGAATACATTAGATGATTAGACCTTTTGATTGCCCTTAAGAAACAATTTTTCTTTACGGCCACGAATTTCTTGTCAAATATATATCAGATTCGTTCATCGAATTGTTTTATCATTAGACTTTCTGAATAATATGATCCACAATCAGGTTTTAATTAAATTCCAGATGATAGGGGTCTTAAATTGATTTCGAATTTGGGCAGAAATGCGTTTCTTTTTCTGGTTCAATCATTAAATTTTGGACAAAAGAGGTTTTATTTGAATAAATAAAATTAGGTTATGTGTTCTCTTCTTATACAACTTCGAATGCAGAATGCCTGTGATTTATGATTTTTCTCAATTAGAAATGTAATGAATTCGATCATTCCATGAATTGATGCAATAGAGCTGTTTCAAATTCTCTGTAGCTGGATTTTAGGTAGAGTTTCTATTCATTGGTAACAATATCGATTCTGGTTCATACGTGGATATTACGGTAGTTTAAACAATTTTATGATCTGCAAAAATATATTTTCTAATTTCAGGCAACTGTTATGAAACACATAGTTATATCCTCTCACCCTGACAATAAGGGAGCGCAAGTCACTTAATCAGATATTGATGTAATTTATTACACCCAAAAATTACGTTAAATTCTTCAATCAAAATAAATCCAACATATAAAGCTACAAAAATGGATAAAACATCACATAATTTAAATTTTCCAAATAAATCATCGTTTCTTCAAATTAAAATTAATGAACCAGATGAAAAACAGGGATTTCCCAAAACTCGAAATCGATTGCCGGGCACAGTAATCGAATATAGTACCATATGTATTTCAAATAGTATTATAACACACGATATTAAATCATTTTTGACCTTTATTTTAAAATATTTAAATTCCGTATTTGCAAAATATCCTCGAGATTTTTGGTATAGTATCCTATTGCTGGTATTTATTCAGAGTTATAGGTTTGCTGGATGAAGTATTTACAATTATTTGGTTGAAGTAACGCGTTTTGGAAAAGTATATTTATATTAGCATTTATTAAAAATGCATGAATTTATATTCGTTATTTCGGAATTTAGGAAGGGCAAAAATAATACACAAATCACAGAATACATCTCTGTGATGCGAATATTATTTTTCAACTTCAAAAATTTGCCAGATTTTTTTAAAATGTGTTTAAAAAATAAAAATATTAAAGGAGAATTATTAAGATTACTATTGGACCGACATTGGTTCAGACTTGCAAACGTTTTCGATATATTTTTTACCATTTTTTAATTAACGCGACTTTTGAACGCTTCATAATTATCTTCGCGGTAAAACAACATCCGTTTATGTAGGACCGAGTGCGTTTTTACAGGAATGCCGAAATTAGGATTTAGAATTTTGATTAAACCTGTAAAATTCCAAACTTATGAACTAAATTTTTTCATCGTCTAATGTGGTAAATGTTCGTAAATTAGTATTCTTGCATTTTGGTTAATGAACTCACAAGTATGGTTATGATGACTGTTCTAGTGTCAACGATATCAAAAATTGAACCGCGCTTCGTGATTTTCTAAGGGAAGTCTAAATGTTATTTCTGCAAGGTTTTGTATATATAAGAATGCACAAAAATGATAAATGGCTGTATATTTTGCAAAAACAATAAAATTTTATTCGATTTACAGGGTGTCCCAAAAAAGTGACGCCCTTTTTATTTGAATGATAAATCACGTAAGTATGATTCAAACGTTTTGAAATGTTAACTGAATATTTTCAGCATATTTTCTTAGTATACAGTAATTTTGTACATATTTCTGTTGTAGATTTTTAAGATATCGCTACAAATTGTTTTTATCCTAGCCTAAAGTATACAAAAACAGGTTAATAATGAGATATTACATCGATTTCATCCTCTTTTTTTACTTAGGTCCACCCTATATCATATCACAAATCCTAATCGTCTTATACTGCATTCAACGGCCGAAAAATGATTTTTGTACCTACTTATTCTAAGATTATTTTTATTATTCGGAGAACTAGTCGAATTAAAATTTTGGTAAAAATTAGTTCAAACATAGATATATTATTGTTTTATTGAAAATTAAAATATTTTTAATCTCAAGTAAATATTCAAAATTTCTACCTCTGACAATAGGTGAATATTCAAGAATTTTCTGCCATGTGGAATTACATCTTCTTATCACATCTTCATAGACACTAGCTACAGATTCCTCAAACTTTTGTTGTAATTTCTCAATACTTTGAATATTAGGTTTATAAAATAATATACTCAGTAATCCATATTTTGAAAAGGTCTTCAGGATTTAAATATTGGCTTTTTGGTAGCCATTGAGTTGATATAATGAAGTCTGGTGTGTTTTCTATTAAAATATTTTGTATTGTATCTTCGTTAATCCTAGAAAGATGTTTTCTTGGACAGTTATTTCTTTATTTTTTTCTGTTAGATGTTATGCTCTTTGCTTTTATTAACATTGTAACTAAGGGGGGGGGGGCAATTTTTTACAATTTGATGTATGAAACATTGTGTAAAAAGAGTTTCTATGGATATTTGAAGAATGTTGGGTAGTTTACAAGCGAATAGGTTGACTTTAACTAAGTCGTTTTACATTATTAATATTTCTTTTGTCCGAACAGATGATCGTCTTCAGCTCAAGTGTTTTCGTAACGATAATACTTGATGTGACCATTTTTTATTTGGAAATAAACTCATAAGCCTATGCATACATATTTGAATTCCGTAAGCAAAAGAGTATTATCATTCTGTCTTCTGCCTCCATTTTTAGATACACCTGTGCTGAAGAGTACGGTCTAGTGTCCATTCCAACTAGAAATTACTATATTATGAACGACACTTCAATAAAAATGCGTTTATATATAGAATATAACTTTTTATTTTTTCACCGCAAAATATGGTATATGCCGCTTATGGTATGAGATTTTAAATAGGTTCGACACTAATAAAAAAATTTGATGAGCAAAAAGAAATATCTCATCGTGAACCACGTTTTGTATGCCTTAATTTTGGATTAAAAAAATGTTTATTACGATATCTCATCATTCTATGAAGGGATTACTTTCAAAATTTTTATAATAGGATAAAATGCTGTAGATATTTTTATTATAAATTTTAAAACGTTTGAATCATATTTACGCGATTTTTTATGCAAAAAAACTCTTTTTTTCTTTAGGATACCCTTTATGATTTACAAGCAGATCATTTCATCGAAAGAAGCGCACAAAATTTTAGAATCCGAGGAATGAGATAAATGGTTGGGTTATAATTGCGAAAACATTTTTATTTAGTTGATTCAATTCGTTATATTCTACCCTGTTAAGGAAGGCTATTTTCAATTCATTCGTAAATATGATATATAACTTGTGTAAACTGTGAACTAAATGCAATTTTTCCATTTAAGACTGTAATTTATTTACCGTTGATATGTAGTCAATTGATATGTCTAAAAATCGATCAATATTAAAACGTCGTAATACGAGTGCCACAAGATACGATAATTCCGAGATACAGGCAAACATATCAGTGAAATTTTGAGATGCAAACTGTTTTTCAGGCGCTACCGCTAGATTGCAGACTGGATAAATTACTACAGTTTGATTCGTTCATTTTACTTGGTCGAAGGGCTAATTAATAGCTCTAGGCGCATCTTCGGTGTTGTGTTTATGTTATTTATGTGATTTTTTTATGTATTTGTGAACAACGTATTTTAATGTCTTCTCTATATGTAGTATCCATACTCTTAAAACTCTCTCTTTCCCTCCTATTGCATCTCACAAACACACCGCCGTACCCGTTTTAGTCTGTCTCTAATGTAAAAACCTGTAAAACCCAATTAAATTTCATATAGGAGTAATCTGTTATGATTTTTCAAGCTTGTACAAAGTCTCTATTTAATATAGCTATTTAAAACGTGTTTTAATCATTTTTATTATCTTGGATTTGGGCTTTTTTGTTCTTTTGGATAAATGGAACCGATTAACGTTATTTTGCGCATCGAATCAGTGCGAAATTTCGATTTGAGATACTAGCTCGCGTGCGGAACGAATTAAACTCATATATCGAGGTATCACTGT
>JWZT01004474.1:76575-93478 GCA_000827895.1 Thelohanellus kitauei
TTCTAGCAGAATCAATGCCAAGACACGAAAAAATGGATGAGTTATTATCCTATTTTAAGCATACCTATAGTAGGAGAAGGCGCATTCGTGGGAGGGAGGAAAACTATGCTCCTGCACTATTCTTGACACATGCATGGAACAAGTTTGAATCGGAAACAGAAGGAATAGCTCGTACTACCAATGGCGTAGAGGTTGGAATTGTGGTCCCCAGTCTCTATTTATGTGCAGCCATCCAACGATATGGACATTATTTGAAGGGTAAAAAGGGACAGCTGTAAGCAGAAGACGATCTACCTTCAAACGACGAGCGGAGTTGAGCATCATTCCTCCAATAAATACAGGGAATTACAAGCTAAGTTTTCAGAGCAGTAACCAACTATGGTCGTACCGGCGTAATAACATACATAAGATGTTTGGCTCATTTATCATTTAGTTAACTTTAGTACAGTAGTTAATAATGATGTTGATGTTATATTTTGTTTATTTATGAGATTTGAAATGTCAAAAACAGAAATATAAAGGCATGCGAATAAACGGTTTTGAGATTGACAGTAACTGAAACCAATAGATTGAGACGAAGCGTAGTTGAAACGAAAATTAGTTTAGATGAAGAGTAACTGAGACGAAATCGATTGAGAAGAACAGTAACTGAGACGAATCGATTGAGACGAAACGTAGTTGAGACGAACAGTAGTGAGACGAATCGTAGTTGAGACGAATCGTAATTGAGACGAAACCTTTGAGACGAATCGTATTGAGACGAACAGTAATGAGATGAATGGTATGGGCACCGATCAAATCAGTTGTTTTCAATCTATTGTACGCTGCAGTTTTATAACCTCTGACTTCTTAACAAATGGATTCACATTCCAAATTCTAAGTGGATATTTAGATCATCTTATAGCCAGGTCATGCTCTATGGATTATAAGTGTAAAATATTAGATAAACATTGTTTAAAGATACTCGTAGTTGGAATTTCATAAAATTTGTAAATATAATTTTGAAACAGCAATTAAAATCAAACACTATCGCGATTTGCATTTAAAACCATTAACTACGACCAACAAAAACGACATTACTTTGGCATGAATTGAGTAACGTGCCTGAGAAAAAAAATATTGATTGGATGACCAAAATTAGTTGTAGTACTCTTTCGTTATGTCTTCCATATTCAAGCATTTCTGGGAAACTTTCTTAATGTATGAAATCTTTTAAGGTGTTGTAAGTGAAAATATCTATGCAGGATAGACCCTTTTCTAAACAAGATCTTTATCCAGTTAAGTGTGTCATTTCGAGGGATCGAAATAATCATCCGGAAAAAAACTACCTCCAACGAGTTCATAAAAGGGCAGTTTCGAGTTAAGAACATCACTCTAAAAATGATATTAATCCTAAAAGCGTTGAGATCTGTGATGGATCACTGAATCTTCCACGACGACAGTTTAAGTCACCATCCCCCAGAACATTACCGACTCTGTAAATATTGTTGATAAATCCGGTTATTTAAACTGGGGGTAATAACCTCGCAATAAATTGTTTTAAGAGTTGATTGTCACAATCATCCTACCATTTGGGCCCTAGGAAGTTGAAATAACCACATTCTAAGTTATGCCTCTCTATTATCGCGAATGGGACACCATCAGGTTAATATGAAATGGGCATTAATCGATGAAAATAAGATCTGTGTAAAGTATGTTGAAAGGTACTATACTATACCAGCCAATGAATACAACCCATTCAGATCTGATTTCCGCATAATTTTGCGCGTGGGTTTGGAGGGTCATTTTATAAGTATAACCGAGTAATTAACCCGCTCCAAACTGTAGTATATTTAACATTTAAATTTAGACGTTTCTTGATTTCCTTAGCAGATTGGGTCACGTTGCGTTCACTGCCTAAATAATCATCGACGATATTTTTGGAGTGAAATTAACTTGGATTGATCTACCGTGGCTTGATTTAATGGATACACCCCCGATCCCGAAATTTTCAGAACAATACCATCAATTAAATTTGTGCAGAAAATCGTAGATTCTTCCTAAATTTCTTCTCATCATAGACTAAAACCATAGTAATATAAATCGTCGAATTTCATCAGAACAAAATATATTTATTTAACTCTAATTATTTCTTTATATTTGATAATTTTTCATCAAATATAATGTTAAAAAATTACCGGTTTTGGTTTTAAATTGTTGAATGCAAAACAATATCTGAATGTATAAACTGATTAAAACAATTTAGTCAATCTATTCTAACAGAATATAAACTGCAAAAAACACATTCCACTAATGTAAACAGATAATATTAGGAAATGTGAAGAATTCTCGTCCGCTCAATTATACCATTACCGTAGATTAGTTAGTGTATCTTTAACCAAGTTTTAGTCATTGACGAGAAAAATAGGTCTGGATATTGTAGATATATGTACGAATATTATTACAGTTTTGAAGTTTCCACCATCAAAATCTAGCCGATATTGTTATCGATCAAATTCGATCGCAGTTACTTTGGATGTTCATGAATTACTGAATATATTTGCTCCCCAAAATACTCGCTTTATAATTCAAAAAACAATATTCATGCATGTCCTTGACAAATCAATATTCGACACCTTCAGATGCCTCTAATATTCTACTTCATAGTCTTCAAATATTCTATCAAAAGTCTAATGTAAATGACCCTTCGTTACCACTAATCATGTATGGACTTTGCACTAATTGATAATGGATGTCGAAAAAGTTGAGTAAGTTACTTTACTTTTTTAAGGCATTAGAGCTTCTTATAAATTCATTTGATAATAGTTATCGAATGCAGGGGCATTGACTGAAGTCTTGATTGTAATCTTTCTGATAATATGAACAAATCCGAAAATGATAAAGTGGTTAAGCTTGAAAATTAGTGCAGATGAGGCTCAACTTCAACACTGAGAGATTCATATGAAAGGTGATTCTATCTTTTTATTGGAGACGCTAATGGCTCTTTTACGTAGATCAGTCGTATCTGTTAAAACCGGTCGAAACCATTGCTTATCAGAAACAACCCTCCACCATAGGTTCTCAACGGGGCCACTGGAGTATTAACAGTTAAAGCGACAGAGGGCGCGTTGAAGTCTTAAAAGAGGCCCGCAGATAATCTATAAATATATTGTGTTGTATGATCTTGAAGCGAAGAGAGGGGGGGGGCATATGACCAACTATTTATGATATTAAAATTATTATTAGAAATCAGTGATTCACCTATTTGATGGTGACCGAATATTCCACCAACATCTTGTTTTATTTAACATTCGATTGTTTTCTCAGATAAGATAGTTTATGTTAATCTACGATTTCACGAAATCAAATATTTAAAAGCAAATAGTAGCCCAAAGAACGTCATATATTTAAGCGCGGCGAACGAAATGAAAATCAATATTGTAAATTTCGAAGTATCGAACAGAAGATGACTGAATCAACATTCGGAAGTCTTATAGTAGACCATTCAGGGTAGATTCCCTTGTTTATTGGTCATAGATAATAATAGCTCATAAGATGAAAAGTCCAAAACCCACTGATCTGAGTCTACCTCTCTGTTCTTGACTAGTAAACAATATTTATGAGTGTTAATGCTGTCAAGTCATTATAATCGTTTTTATCATATTTTATATAAGAAAAAACAACTAATATACATAAAATATTTACAACGCATATACGACTCTATCCGATAATTGACCAGTTCTAAACTATTTTAGAAATATTTAACGTTGTTGAGTAACAATATATACATGGATTATCAGTCAATTTTTCAGTCTGCAGGTATGAGGGCGAAATGTGAAACATGATTTTCTTATAATTTAAATGTTCCTGAAATATTGGCCGATAAAAATTAAACAGCCCTACCATTGACTAGTAAATAGATTGCTAAATATGGAAAAATTTCTGATTAGCTCTGGAATTCTTTTCCAAAGTTTTTTTAAAGTTTTAAAAGATAAAAATGGACAATTCATAAAAGAAAACTGTAAAACACTAATTGCGTTTCGGATCTAATTACGACTGCCCTTGAAGTAGGTAAGTTAATGATAGAAATTTTTAGTTTTTCAGTATCTGTGTCTTAGAATAAAAGTCAGGAGTACAGTATTGGGTATTTGAGGTAATGATTTACACATTCTCCTTTTAAAATCTCATTATCATTGCTTACTGTTTTCTTAAAACTTTTCAAATGATGTCATCATGGAGACAAGATCATTTGAATAGAAGTTCATCATGATAAAATTAAAATCATGAATCACATTTTTAATTACTAGAGGAGTTATTTAAATAAATTAATTTTATCACACATTTTGTCCTCTTCTTATTATCAGAAACATGATGGAATATTAGCTGCATATGATATTTCACTGTTAATCGCAAAATCCGCGAAACAACACACAATCGGAGAAGAGATAATATTGCTTGCTGTGTAGGAGGTATAAAAACAACTATCCACAATTTGGCACCATCAGATATCATCAAAACATTTTCTGAGTAATAATTTTCTGCAAACAAGAATTAATGAAACGGCGATTCACGATGATATATCATTTAAAAAATTAAATAAAATGCGAATTTTCCATTCATCTTGATGAATAAACTCTTTCGAATAACGAAGCACTACTCATTTCGTGTTTTATTTAGGTACAAAATGATAAACCTGGATAAGATTTTTTATACAAATTTTGAAACTGAAACAGAGTGCGAATCTATATTTACCACCGTTAAAAAGTATTTTCAAGAAATAAACTTATATGCACAATAATATATCAGCATCTATGATAGTGCACGGGTAAAACCGGGCGTTATTAGGGTAAAATAGCATTTAAAACGACGAGTTCATAATATACTTGTAATAAAATGTGATATTCATGTTTAACATTTGCATACATTTCTTAATTACACAACTGGTGCAGGAAATAGGATTAGAGGCAATTAAATGCAGGACAGATAATTAGGTCCAATTAAAAGTAAAAATAATGAAAAATAAAATCGTTTATTGCTACACATGGAAGTTCTGGGTCTCTCAAAAAGACATTGTATGAATCGGGTTTTCAAGCTATTTAACTTTGTACCTGGCTTCCTTAAGAAAAGGATGTTAATCTGCGCGAATACCGTATACAATCTGAAAATGTCATAGCTAATTTGACCTACCTGTTTATGATATTCAAATCTAACAATATATAATTAAAATTTAATGGGTTAAATTACATAAAAATCACAAGGATCATATCTGCTCGTGTGGGAAATCTTCTTGTGTTCACATTAATATAGGGTAGATTACGATACAGACATTTCTCCACATTATCATCAGAAAATGCAAAACAGCAAGCCTTGTTTGTTCCTGTCAAATATGTGACGATGTTTATGCTGATTTTACTGCGCGATTAAATGATATTTTGAATATGTTTATACCTATTTGGCTTCTAGATATCTTCGGCCATATAGATAAAGCAGATGTGATAAATTTAGAAATGGGGCATTTATGTTTGTCAATGAATAAATACTAATAAATTTCAGAAATGAATGCCAGAATTTGAGGCTTCAGGTTAAGATATTAGCTCTTTTACCCTTGATTGTAGTCAAAAATAAAGATACTTTTAATAGCATTTCCGTCCTGTTTACTTCATCTGGTGGTGAATACAATATCAACTTCACTTTCAAAAAACAGGGCACTAAACATAACCCAAAGTTGCAATTTGAGACTAATGATCGCGAAATGACAACCAGACAGTGTTTAACAGCTGAAACTTTACCGGTTTCTAATACATCCATCAATTTCGTTCTTCATGATTTTCGGATTACTATTAAATAAGTTATAAACCATTTGTTGCGATATTAATGACCATTTGAACTCATTTATACTTGATGATAATTTATAGAATGTTAGTAAAATATAAATTTATCCGATGAAGGGCGTTAAATTTTTTTTTCTCAGAAAGGGGGGAATAAGATCAAAAAGATTAGAACTTATGGTCTAATAATTCACTAAATGTATAAAGAAGCATAGCATGACATCAAAATCATAACTAGCACCAGCCACTCAGGAAGATATTGATTATATATATTTTTGGATGAATTATGTAATTTATTACAACGTAGTCTGAGTTTACAAGTATTTCTTACTTTACGCTGGTTGGATGAAAATCTCTTCGCCCTGTATCTTTGATACCTTGCTGTAACACTTTAGTACGAAGATTATAAATTCACTGTCAAAAATTTCGTGTTTTCATGACACTTTGTACCCCCACAACTCGTTTGGTCAAACAGTGGTACATTTTTCCATAAACTAACATTTTTATCCATAATTTTAACTTTCAAAATATCATGTAAAGTTCAAAATTGCCGACATGATCTAGCATATAAAGTTTGTATGCGAAGATTTTTGTAAATATATGATATGATGGTGTATCGAACAAAGATCTAATAAATATCAGCATTATCTTTTACTCAAGTCTAATGTATAGCGGAAAATAGTCGGATTTAAACTGAAAATCCCTTTACAGTTACATCATTTGCAATTTCACATAATTTGTGTCGAACCTAACATTTCCATATTTAAAAAATTGTTTCTAACTTGGTTATTTATATCCACAAAAAGGAAATATATTTGAAATTACTTTAAGGAGTATATGAAGCTTACTACTCATGTGAGCAGGGCGGAATCCTGGACTCTGACATTACTATTATAAAAATTGGTTGGGTACCCACTGTACTCTCAACTTTTACCGATAAACACCCAACCATCGACTAAAAACTAGCATTTGTTTTTACTTTTTTTAAATTTGTTAAATTTAGCACTAGAATCAGCTCTAATTTGTTGAAGAACAATAAAAGTTTTGAATATCACCTGAAAGACTTATTATTGACTCTCATCCAGCTCAAATATCACTTTATTGGAGCTAAGGATGTATTTATTAGTTTCTAGGAATACCATATTGGTGTCAAAAAATGATTTTATTTAAACAATAAAACCATCACACCCTTAAATTTGATCGATCATTTTGCGTAGATATGTTTTATGTGATAATTTCAGGCCTTCTGTGACGCATCTCATGGACGCTCATTGTTCTTCATACAGAACATTCCTATATCCTCCAGATTTGTTATGATAGAGAATTTAGATTCATTTTATAGTAAAAATTCTTAAAGATGATTTCCACTTGGAACACTTACGATGTATGATTGATTGAACGTATATCGTCATTTGGCTGTCAAATAGTGACCAGGATTTCCAAATAGAATCTTTGTTTCTATCGAGTTTATGTTATTTCACGCTAGTTATAATCATTTAAAATTCAGAACCCAGATAGAATAATTTAAAGTTGATAGTTTTAGGCTTATTGATTTAATGATTGAATATTTATTTTGCAGATTTGATACCGATGAATATTTCTGAATCTGCGCAGTTTTATTGTGTATTTTTAAAGCATCAATTGCTAAAACATCAGTAATTTCTACACAATAACTCAAATTCTGGTTTTAAATTATCAACCAGATCTTCGTTTCACACGTTAGCCTATTGTTGGACAATATAAAGACATGCTCGTTTAAACAGACCTTAGGATCAGTCATAAAATTTGATGCTTGAAATATTTTGATCGAGATAGATTCAATTTGCTGATACTGCACAATCAAGTTAGAAAATGAATAATTTTTTTTAAATTAAATGTCCAAACAAGAAAAGGAGATAGATATTTAGGAATTTTTTGACAAAGTTTTGCTTTTCGAACACTGAAACCGAATTAATCATATTTTGCATGTTTATTGTTCCAACTCAGTTCTTTTGGTACCTTCATCCTATCAGAGTTTATTTTGTAGAAAACCTTTTCAACAATCATTTTTTCAAAATTTCTAATCGTCCAAAAATGACATATCATCTATGGCCTCATTTTTCGATTTATTGGTCTCTTGTATATATTTGACATAATAATTAAAATAATGTTGGAATTCTACTTTAAAGAATTTAAATAAAGTACAAACATCAAAAAACGGTACATATATTCTAAGTTTATAATTTTTACATTTGTATCTTTCCAATTTAATGAACAGTTCATTTCAAATCGTAGTTTTAAAAAAATTTATCAAAACGATGTGGTTATTAACAATTTGTCCTTAGTTGAACCCGATGAATAGCGTCCTATAGCCTTATTATCTTTACTCGAGTCCATGAGATGAGGCAATAATGAAAGACCATTTTACAAAACGAGTTTAAATGATAAAACCAAGTCACAAAGATTGATGAGCAATGATATAAAATATTAATTCCTTTCTTTTAGTCGAATTTGTTTGTTAAAAATGTAGGAATTCTGCGAGTAGAGTTAAGAAAAAAAGGGAAAAATTTTGGAGTCGAAATGGAAGGATTATTTTAATTTCTGAGAAATGTCTATTTATCAAATGACGTCATCGCTGATCGAATAAAATTGTAAATATTATAAAACAGATATTTTTCAGAAAACAAAAACGGCAAGCTGGGTGTCTTCATTCTGAAAATCTGGTTTTCACGCAGCCGTACATAAATATGAACAATTATCAATAACGACTCATTTCAAGAAATACATCAGAATGATATGATAAGCCAAATTCGCCTTTTCTGGACTTAAATAGTTGTAAATGCTCGGAAGCATCTCATTCGAGATAACAAAATATTCTTAACTGAATTAGAGACAATGAAATGGGTCTGATGACCAAAATAAACATATACTACTGAAAATACTATTATTTCCGGTGTTAAAAATTAGAGTTTGTAAGTTGTCTCGGAGTAGATTTTATGAACGATTTCCCAAGAAAGCCAGTTTTGATTTGAATGAATCTCATAAACCAGAAAATGTGATATGTCGATCATCAAAAAACCACAACGATTCATTCTGAAATGTAAATTAATGTGAGGGTTTTATGAATCTGAAAATATACGAAGGCCAAAGAAATACAGTTGATCAATACTAGACCTCTACACATCAAATGCTCAAATTCACATAATAATAAATTGCACGATTACTAGTTACGGTGTATGAAGCCAAGTACAATAAGCCAAGCGTCCGAACCCAGAACCGAATGTCTTCCAATTTAAAAGGACAGAAAAAATCCAGGCGGTTTTCTGCTGCGTATTTAGTATATATTCGCCCTACAATAAGGGATAAATTCAGGAGTAAATACCGATGGAGCCCGGTGATACTACTCTTGAATGAAAGTCATTGCTGATGATTTATTCGAAAATGATGATTCGAGACATCTTTGAAACCAGATAAATTGGGCAGCAACCATGAGGATTTTAAAGTGGCTCAAACAACACCTGATAATTTTTGAGTTATATCTAGAATATTGGGGCCCTGGTGAATATAATTGAAAGATTTAAAAGGAATTAGAATTATTTGGATTCCTTTAATTTGGATTGAATCAAAACAGCCAGATTTTCCGCCTCTTCTTTGGTCGATGCACTAATTAAACGGGTACTAACTTTAAGATGTCCATGATGCTGTCAGAAATGCTTGTGCCTGGACTGATTTTATCCGAGAAATTTTTTAAAATTTCTGCGATAAACCCATTGTCAATCGCTAAGCGTGTTTCGAGGTCACTGTTTTCTGCAATTTTCATGGCGCGCAACAAATTACCGCATTCTTTGACATGCGAGGATCTCCAAGATAATAAAATAACTTCAATGCAATCTATATTTGAAGCATGATACTTTTTACGATTCCGTGGACATGGGAATTGTACAAACTACTCACAATCGATTTTGTTTCTGGTCTCGGTTCGCATTTCCCCCAAGAATTATCTGAGAAAGAAGGATGAATGAAGACTTCGGTCAACAGTTTGTGACATTCGTTGAATGTAGATTTCACTTCCAACAGTAGACCGCGAGAAGTCAACTCCACAATGTTTCCAAAATCTATTTTTTCTAAAATATTTTCATATTGCTCGGCCAGAATCCTATCATTAGCTCAACTCTACGGGTTTAGTATTAGCATTAAGAGTTTTATAAGTAAAATATGATCGTTAATATCTCTACTTGACAGAAAGTCGCCTGCGTGTTCAATGATAACCTAATTAGGAGTTTCCGATACTTTGCAACGCTCGAAAAACCACACCGGAGTGTTAAGATGATACCCAAAATTTTCAATAAAACAGATGAATGGTTCGAGTAAACAAGAATGGCCGAGAGTTTGATAATATTTTACAAGCTGTGATGAAACAGTACATACTCTTTCCGATAAATCCTCATGATAAAAACGCCCAGCCCTTCCGGTAGTTCTTACAAGATAAGTCAGAACCTCAGAGGTTTTTTCACAGATATCTTCATCGTCCTTAAAATGGTCTAGCACGTTAAAACATAGATCAAAAGCCCATATTATCATGAAAAAACTTCATCGATGATGGTTAATTCACAATCAGACCGAAGAACCATTTGCATGCCGTCGGTGACGATTCGAAATGCTGTCATAATAAAAAGCGTAAAACGAGCAGAATCGCTTCTGTTGGTGTTTTTTGTAAAATTCTGGTTAAAAATAAACTAACTTCAAGCAATACTTTTGAATAGAATTTTACGATTGCTTCTAGGTGCGAAAGTCTTGAAAAATCACGCATGAGATTTTTCAGAACATTGCTCATCAATATTGCAAGACTAACAACGTCGGACTTATTATCACAGAAAACCAGGATATTGTTGATAAACTGATTAAAGTCACATTTACAGAAATATCCGAATTAATATGGTCAAACGATCGCTCGCTATACTCTCTGTTGAATCTGATTAATTTAGGGACAGCATCAGGAAATCTCGCAAAATATCTGTAGATCGAATCAAGGACGAGCCTAGGACCATCAGAAATATTTTCGAGGCAATTAAAGTAATAAACGACATCTCTCATATATCTGCGGCACGCTTCGATGAGAAAAGATGGAGCATCCTGTGACAAATTGTCAATCAGCTCAATAATTTCATTAAAATGAACCGAGAACTCAGCACTTTCTCTCATAGTAAAAATGAAGAAAAAACAGGATTCTATTCTTATGTAATCGTCTTTGCTTGAATTGATCATCGAAACTGCGTTGTCCAAGTGTGATTTAATTGGAGTCCACCTGAAAAGTGTACTTAAACATATTTGAATGTTTTCTCGAACCCCGAATGGATAAATGTCTTTGGGACATTTACGATCATCGTACTGGTTTTAACGACAAATACCATTAGAGACTCACAAAGAAACAAAATCTGGAGAGATTGACGAATGAAACTCATTGACGAATGAAACTCGAGCCATATTTTTCTAAAAATGATTTAAACTTGAGATTTTTTGACCGATCTGAAGTTGGCTTGAAGAATCGTTTCCAAAATTCTGCTATTTTTTTTGTACAACTCGTGAAGACAAAAATACTTCGATGTTGTTAAACTCGCCAATATACGTCAACTCATCTAAAAATGAAAAATTGGTGTCCTAAATTAGAAATAAGCGCCAAACGTCAATAAAATTGATGTAGAAGTCGAAAAATTTATCTGCGAGCTTCACTAGGACCGAGTAATTAAAGCAGCCCTAAATAATTAACTCCAAACGCTCCTAGGTCATTAGGTTGAACTTTTGCATCGATGATTCGTCTTAAATCTTGAACCAAACATGTAAATAATCTGTACAGTTTCTCAGAACAATTATCATTTGATGGCTGTTGAAATCATACCAAACCTTGAACCATCGAAGAGATTTTTTGATGCAACGGACACAACAACGACAACTCTTTATATTTCGGAAAACTTCCTCGCAAAATATCGAATATCATCATAAGATTCTTGCACTCATCCAGGTTTTTTATTGGCAAAAGATTAAATCTTCTTATAAATAGCCTTAATATCTCATTCAGAAAGGGGTCATCTCTGAAAAAATTCATTTGATCAAACAGAGATTAGTGAGAATATACAATGATTTCGTCAATTGATTCGCATTCAAGCAACATTTTTGAGTAGAGTTCGGTACCCTCCCAAGCCTTGCATACGTCACGGTCAGATAGTAGAAGTTTTATGAAGATTATAGCTGCCTTCTTTGAAATCGATTTAGGAGCAAAATTGCCCGAACAGTCTGACTCTGGCGGAATATTTGAAAAGATATCGTTAACTATTTGCGAAACGGAAATGTCCCAGCCCTTTATTTTTGTGAATAAGATGATGAAAACCATGTAAACCTGTCAGAAACTGCCTTACTTGCGTAATAATCTCGTATTTCGGCGACTTCTTGNTTTGTATTTATGACCAGGGCTTCGTTTAAAGAAGATCTTTGAGAAGTAATAATGTTGATATATTTTTACAAATATTATTACAGTTTTGAAGTTGCTACCACCAAAATCTAGCAGACATTGTTATCGATCAAATTCGATCTGAGTTACTCTATATTTTCATTCATCACCCAATATGTTTGCAATCAAAAATACAAGATTACTAATTTAAAAAAACAAAATTCATGCATGATCTCGACATATCAATATAGGGCATCCCTGAGATTCCTTAATGTGCTACTTTTTATAAACGTCAACAGTTATTTTAAAAATTTAATGTAAATGAACCTTCGTGAGCACTAGTCTAGATTTGAGACTGCACAAATAGATATTTGACCTCTAAAAAGTTGAAGAGGTTACAAAATTCTTTCAGAGCATTATGGTTTTTTGTAAATTCATTTGGTAATAGTTCTCAAATGTGGGGTGATTGACTTAAGTCTCAATTATAATCTTTCTGATAATCTGAAAAAATCAGAATATGATAAACTTGATAAGCTTGAAAATTAGAACAGACGAGGCTAACCTTCAAAACCGAGGGATTCATATTAAAGATGATGTTATTTTTTCATAGGAGGCGCTAGTGGAATCGGTTAAATAAATCAGTCGTATGCGTTTAAACAAGGGGAAACCATTCCTTATAAGAAACATCTCGACCATAGATTCTCAGCAAGGGGTTCTAAAAACTGAAAAGAAGACTTTATAGAGCCAGAAATAAAATAATTGTATGATCTTGTAACATATCAAGGAGACAACAGATGACCAATTAATTATAATTTTAGAATTGTAAATAGAAATGAATTATTCACCTATTTGATATTTACCGAATATTCCACCAATATCTTGTTTTATTAAACATTCGATTGTTTTCTCAGATCAAATAATTTATGTTAATCTTCGTTTTCACGAAATCATATATTTAAAAGCAAATAATAGCCCAAAGAACGTCATATATTTAAACGCGTGGAAAGTATTGAATATCAGTATTGTGAACATCCGAGTATCGAACAGATGACTGAATCAACACCTAGAAGTCTGTCAGAAGAGTATTCAGGGTAGACGCCCTGGTTTATTGGTCATAGCTCAAAAGATGATAAATCCGTAAGCCATTGATCCGAGTCTACCCATGTGTTCTTCCCCAGAAAAAGATATTTATGTTTGTTAATTATGTCAAGTCGTTTGTAATCGATTTTATCATTATTTATAAGGGAAAATACAACTAATCAACATGAAAAATTTAAGAACATGTACGACTCATTCCGATAATTAACCAGTTCTCAACCCTCTTATTAGAAGTATTTTACCTTGTTGAGTTCCAATATATACAGGGATGATCAGTCATATTTGAAGTCCGCCGGTATGAGGGCGAAATATTAAATGTGATTTTATAATAATCAAATGTTCCTGAAATATTAGCCGATTAAAATTTAACAGTTATGCCATCAAGTAATAAATTGATTGCAAAATCTGGAAAAATTGCTGATCAGTTCTGGAATTATTTTCCCAAGTTTTTTTTAAGTTTGTAAAGTATAAAACATGACAATTCATAACAGAAAACTGTAGACCACTAATTGCGTTTCGGATCTGATTACGACTGCCCCTTCAAGTAGGTTAGATAATGATAGAAAATCTTAAGGTTGTTCAGTATTTTAGAAGAAAAGTTTGGAGTACATTATTGAGTATTTGAGGTAAGGATTTAAAAGCTCTCTTATAAACATCTCATTACGATTTCGTTAAATTTGCTAACAATTTTTCAAATGACGCTTCATGGATATAAGATCATTGGAATAAGTGGATCATGATAAAAGTAAAACGATGATCATATTTTCAACAAATAAAGAAGTAATATACAAACAACTTACTTTTATCACACATTTTATCATCTTCTTATCAACAAGAATATAACGGAATACCAGCTGAATATATTGAATTTTTAATCGCAAAATCTGGGAAAAACACCCAATCGGAGAAAATATAATTTTGCCTGGTGCTGAGGAAATAATGAAAACCGTTCTCCATCATTAGGCACCATTAAATATCATCCACCACGTATTTGGAGTAATAATTCAGTACAAAGAAGAATAAATTGAATGGCGATTAACGCTGATATATCATTTTACGATTATTTAAAAACATGAAAATTTTCTACTCAACTTTCTGAATAAATCTATCAAAAAACAAAGCACTACTTATTTCGTATTTTCGATAAGTAAAAAGCGATAAAGCTTTCAAAGAGTTTTTCTTTAGAATTAGGAAAATAAACACCGTGCGAATCTATATTTGACACTGTTAAAAAGTATTTCCAAGTAAGATATTCCTATTTACAATGTTTAATCAGCATCTTTGATGGTGACTAGTAATAACAGTGCGTTACAAGGGTTACTTGTGCATTAAAAACGAGAAGTTCAAAATATACTCTTAATACAATGTTTCATACATCGACAGCATTTGATCGCCCAAAAATTAATGTGAACGTTCGCATACATTATTTCATGACACAAATAGTGCAGGAAATAAGATTAGAGCCAATTCAATGCTTTACAGATTATTACGATAACATTTTTAGTATAAATGATGAAGAATCCAATCGTTTGCTGCTACATAAGAAAGTTTGTCAGCTCTCAAAAGTAATGTGTAGGAATCATTTCTTCAGGCTATTACACTCTTTACCCGGCTGCCTTTAAAAACAAAGATGTTAATCTGCACGAAAATCTTTTACAATCCAAAAAATGACATAGCTTATTTAACCGCCCTGTTTTTGATATTCAACTCTAAAAAAATGCAATTAAAAGATAAATGGTTAAAATTCGGTAAAACCAGAAAGGTCATAGCTGCTGTTATGGGAAAACTTCTTTTGTTGTAACTAATGTTGGATAGGGGATATTAGAGCCATTTCTCTACATTATCATCAGGCAGTTCAAAACAGCAAAGCTTATATATTTCTGTCAACATTATGATGATTGTTATGCTGATTATACTGCGTGATTTAATGATATTTAAAATGGTTATATCTGATTGGCTTTTGGATATTTTATCTTATACAGATACTGCAGATTCGTAAAATCGAAAATTGGGACTTTTAGAACTGACAACTAACGAATAAATAAAAAATAAATTTCAACAAAGTGATCCCAGGAGTTCAGACACAAAAAGTTACATTAGCTTTATATCTTGGATTGCGGGAAAGAATAAAGATATTTTATATAGAATTTCGGTCCTCCTATTTAATTTAGCTAGTGGTTAGTGAATATCAACTTCCGTTTTTAAAAAGAAGGATACTCAACATAACCAAAAGTGGCTGTTTGAGAATAATGATCACTTAATGGAAACCAAACAATGATACACAGCTGATACTTTACCCGTTTCAAATATCCCATTAATTTCGTTCTTCAGGATTTATGATTACTTTTAAATAAGTAATAAACAAATGTTTTATGATGTTTGATGGCCATTTGAAATGATTTTTACTTGCGGAATGATTTATAGATAGTAAAAGATATTTATCCGATAGTGGGCGGTAATTTGTTTTTCACTGAATGGGGGCGTTAGACAACAAATGGTTCGGAATCAATTGTCTAATACATAATTGACTAAATGTATAACGAAACATTGCATGAAACCCAAATAATGACTAGCACCAAACATTCAGGAATACATCGATTATCTATATTTTTGGATGAATTATGGAGTTTACTACAATGTTGTCTGCGTTTACCAGCGTTTGTCAACTTGTACGCTGGTTAGATGAAAAAAAATCGGATGGCTATATCTTTGACATCCCTGCTTTAATACTAAAGTAAGAAAAGTAAAAATTCATCAAATATCTATAACATTGTGTTTTTAGGGCACTAAGTACTACCACAACTAGTTTGGTCAAACAACCGTAACTTATCCACAAACTAACATTCATATCGATAATTTTAAGTTTAAAAATATCATTTCAAGTACAAAATCGCTGACATTATCTAGATTATAAAGTTTGTATGAGACGATTTTTGTAAATATACATGATATAATGGTGTATCGAAAAAACTAATACATTTCAGCATTGTCTTTGTTAAATACAAATAACACGTATTAACTTAGACTAGTTAGTTCGACGTGCTTGCGCATGTCGGGCAGTATTCAACAATTGGCGACGAAGATGGAAGCCGACTGGTCCAAATTGCTAAATTTGTTCTCGAAGCAGCTGAAACTTCAAGAAAAGCGCTTCGAGGCGCAATCCAAAGTTCAGGAAGAGCTCATTCGAACTTAAAATTCTGGGGAGCATATTTCTAAAATTCAAGATGGGACCAATACCGTATTCAGGTCCTTTGATCCATCAACGGAGTTATGGAAAGACTACGAGTCGCGGTTCATGACCTTTTGTGAGGCCAATTTCATATCAAATAATAGATTACCTCCAGTTTTTCTGACCAACCAGAGTAAGGAGCCGTATGAGATGTTAAAAACTGCCGCCGGGCAAATGAAAAAGCCTAAAAATATTGATGATCTGAGCTGGGAAGACATTAAATCCATTATGCAAGAAAATTTCGGGAGTAGAAAATTCGTAGTTCGGGAACGGCATAGGTTCTGTACAGAACTTAGCCGGAAGCCTGGTGAATCGGCGCGAGAGTTGGCAGCTCGTGTTCGAGAG
>JWZT01004474.1:95172-121035 GCA_000827895.1 Thelohanellus kitauei
GTTAGAAAATCATCCATGGGAACCCGAAACTAAACCTTGGGTCAGAATTCATATAGACCACGCTATTAACTTCATGGGTTCAAATTGGTTAATCGTAGTAGACTCTTTCTCACGATATCCATGTGTACATAAAGTAAGTAGTGTTTCTACTGCTGCGAAAATTCGTTGTTTGGAGCATGACTTCAGTCATTTTGGATTCCCTGTGACAATTGTATCAGACAACTCGACATCGTTTTCCTCCAGCGAATTCCGTAGTTGGTGTGAAAACAATATCATTTTGTTGATCATGAGCTCACCATACCATCCAGCTACAAATGGACAAGCAGAACGGTTTGTTCAAACATTCAAACGAGCATTACAAAAATCGTCCAAGACTCCAGAGGAAGCATTACTCGAATTTCTCCTTTATTATCGACGAACACCAGGCGATGACGGGTTTTCCCCAAGTGAACGTCTTAACGGACGGCAAATCCGCACTCACATCGATACATATCACCCAACACCTACAAAAGTAAGTCCTGAAAACTTTACATTACCTCTGCAATATAGTTTTATCAAAGCCGGAAGTCAATGTTATGTCAAAAACGAGTTAAGAAAAGGTGACAGAACTCCAAAATGGTTACCGGCGATCATTCAAGAAATCTTGGGAAGGCGACATGTCCTAGTCAAATTTATGCATTCAGATAAGGTGGTAAAGGGGCACATGGAGCAACTGAGACCAAGATATACAGAGGCCGAAGAAACAGATTTTCCATTATACCTTCCAACATGGAACAATGCTAACGAAAGAGAGGATTCAAAGTTGGTTCAGCCTGAAACTCCGGAACCACTGATTCCAAAGGCGATCTATACGAGTTCGACGGCCACCGGTTCGATACGAATCGGTTCCGTGGAGGAGAAGGCCGAAAAGATTCAAGAGGGGAAGATGTTAAATACAAATAGCACGTATTAACTCAGACTAGTTAGTTCGACGTGCTTGCGCATGTCGGGCGGTATTCAACAGTCTTGTACCCTAGTCTAAAATATTGCGAAAAATAATCAGATTTTAACTGGAAATCCATTCACAATCACATAATTTATTATTTCACATTCGAATACGTGTTAAAAATATACCATATTTTAACAGTTTTTTCTAAAATGGTAATTTATAGCTATTAAAGAGGAAATACACTCGTAATTACTTTAATGAGTATATTGAAGCTTACTACTCCTCTGAGCCTGGCGACATCCTTGATTCTGACATTACTACTATAAAATTGGTTTTATACTGACAATATTAAAATTGTGAGGATAAACAACCATCCACAATCTCAAACATAGCGTTTTATTTTTAATATTTTTTTAATTTCGCAACTGACAGCTCTAATTTGATTAAGAACACTCAAAGTTTTGAAAATCCACTGGTAGGACATATTATTCATTGTCACTCGGCTCAAATATCACTTTATTCGAACTGATGGCGTATTGATTAGTTTCTAGGAATACCATAATGACGTTGATGACGATATTTTTACAATACGGCTATCATTCCCTTAAATCTGAGCTTTCATTTTGTGTAGACATGTTTGGTGTAATTTAAGGTGATAATTGCCGGCCTTGCGTTACGTATCCAATTGAAGTTTTGTATTCTTCATACACAACTTTCATATATCCTCTAGGTTTTTAATAATGGAGAGTTGACATTCATTCTTTGTGCAACATTCATCAAGAAGATTTAGACATGGAACATAACTATGGATGGTTGATGCGAGTAATTACGTCATTTAGCTGTCTAAAAGTGGCGATGATTTACAAATTGATTCTTCTCTTAATTCGTTTCTACATTCTTTAATACGAATTCTAATTATTGAGAGATCATCATGCAGAAAAAAAATCAAATTAATAAATTTAGGCTTTTTTTTTAAGGATTGAATATTGATTTAGCATATTTGATATCGATCAAATTTTTCTAAAACTGCGCATTTTTTGCGTATTATTAAGGCCATTGAAAAAATCTTCAATAAGTTCTACAGATAACTCCAACTCTAGCCCTAATATTATAAACCAGACCCCCGTTTCATGCAATAAATTTAAAATTAGTCAATACCAAGACAGGCTCGGTTAAATTTAATTTAGGATCAGTCATAATAATGTATGTTTGAAACGTTTTGATCGAAATAGATGAAAGTTATTAAATGAATAACATATTTGGCATAATGTCAAAATAAAAAGGACTTTCAGGAATTTCCTATCAAAATTTTCGTTATTGAAGATTGAAAAAGAATTCACAATATTTTTCATGTATATTATTTCATACCAGTTCGTTTGGTACATTCATCAAATCTGATTTTGTACCAAACCTTAAAAAATTTTTTTTTCCAAAATGCTTATCATCAGAAATGGCACATTCATCGTGATTAGTCTCATTATTCGATTTATCCGATTACTTGAAAATATTTGACTGTATAATACTTTTACGATTTAAGAATAAAAAGTATCTTAACAAAGGTAGAAAGAGTTTCCAAGAGTACGCATATTTTAAAATAATCATCTTTCTTATTTTTAGATAGAAATTGCAAATTTTTTGCACATTTCCTATCAAAATTATGCTTGAAGTGTATTAGTAATAACTGGATCCTTTGATCACCCGATGAAGAGCTTACAAGATTTTCATCCAATAGAGCAGATGCGAAAATACATATATGTTTTGATAAAATTACAGAAAATATTATTTGGCAAATTTTCCACGTTAACCATGCACCCATATTCCCTGTTTGACATAATTTGCAGGAAAATATGTATCAGCACATATCATGCGAAATTCGAGAATTCCTTGGATAAATTACAGGGTTTTCTTTCTCAAACTCACATGGCACATACACATAATAAATCTTTATAAAAATGAATCTTTCCACCCTTAAATAATTAACACATATTTTTAATGCTAAATCAACATCATATACCCTCAATAATAGAAAAAAAAGCAGAAAATATACTTTAATTTTTTGGGTAGATTTTTAATCAGAGAACAAACCTTTCATCGTGTTTTTAATATAAATTCTACCATCTGCTCCTCTTAACTACTCAAGAGGAGTCATCGTCCGGCTACTGCCCTCTGACCAGTGTGGAGATTCCTTTCGAGTTTCTGCGGAATGGCGTCCTTGAACTTCAAAATCAGGGCCTTGCCTCATCACCTTCATCCCAACATATTCACTCAGAATAAAAATTTTCGCTTTGTGAAGTGTTGTTTGGAAATATCTAAAAATGAAAGTCGAAATTGAATTTAAATTATAGTGTGAATAAATTAAACCAGGCATTACTTAATATTCAATAACTTAATCGTTGGGGAATTTTTCAATATATCTTGGCTTGATGGAAGTAGCCGATGCGATCCCTAGGTGACAGCTGATAAAATGATGTTAATTTTATGGATAAATTTACGAATTCCGCATGATACATGCTGATTCATCATTTTTCTTTACATCATGCCAAACGGGAAGGATGCAGGCGTGGTTGATGTGGAAAAAACACACAAATAATATTTTGTGTCATTTAAATAGGTAAATTTCTGATGTGCGATTTAGAATGAGATGCGTACGATAAGGATGTAAACCCTGTATGTTGATGGAAAACAACAGTGCCCAATACTGTGACAATTATCAGCTGTATGTTAGTTCGTGAGTTCCGATATTGACATATCTTAAAACGACTGTTCAATGTTATCTGCTCGAATGAATCTTAATTTTCTAGTAAAATGAATCAGAGGTTCCCCACATCGCAAACATCCAATGATAAAACGAACCTTTGAATTTCACTTCTCCAATATATAAATTTTGTGGTTAAAAACGTTGGATACAACCAGTTGTTTCTTGAGTGACTGAGGTGAAGGCTGAAAATACCAGTTAATACTTTATTTAAAATTTGAATTATTATGAGATTCTTTGTTTATTGGTCTTTAATCATAAAGTCGAAACATACGACTCTCCTTAGATTTCTAGTTTGACATCACTGCCGAACAGGCCCTTTCCAATACAGGTTTCCCTTTTGAGCTGAAGGCTAGGGCTGTTGTTATGATAAACAGAATCCAGTAATATTACTCAGAGAATTTTTAAACATCCGTTCCCACAGGTTCAGTTCATAATTGGTAGATGAGTAAACTATCTGTGAAAAGGAGAAATTATATAAAATGTACTCTATTCTAATCTTAGTTTATTTTACCTGATCAACACCAAGCATAGAATGTCATTAATAGCCAAGATCCTGTTTTTCTACTCGCTTGTATTTTTATCACGTTTATTACCCGTTCAAATAACTTCTTTAATTGTTTTCCAAATTCATGATTTTACGAGAAATCAAACCAAAAACAAAGATTCCTATAAAAATATACGTAAAATCTTGTTTCATAGCCCGAAAAACTCGCATAACACACACATATCTAGAATGAATTTGGTTCCTTTTTAGAGATATAACTATAGATATATACAAACGTTATTTGTATATTTGGTGAATCCACTTGGTAGAAAACGCTGAAATAGATCGAGATAGCCGTACATTTATTAAGAATGGACAACAAAATACATTATGCCTGATGTCCGATCAACAGCATTTGTGTCACATTGAGTTTAAAAAGTTACCCTAAAGTTAAACTTCAAACGGTATCGTATCATTTAAAATGAGTTAATAGAATCAAAAATGAAGTAATTTTCAAAATTTTATCAATTCATTAATAATTTTGTACAGCATAAAATCGGGAGAAAGCAGTTGTTTTGATTATGCAATTTAACAGGCAGCAAATGTCGTTTCCAAATCGTCACGATAGTTTTTATGTGGTTGGTCGTCTGAGTTCATCGTAGCTGTCTGCACAGAAATACAATATAATGAGTGGAATATTCAATAAAATTATAATATCATGAACGACTAATAGGCGACGAATCACAGATCTCTCAAGAGATGTTTTTTGAAACGTTACATGATTCATGAACTGTAAGATGTTTCTATGGTTATGATGAGATGACCTACAATATTGACACATCGTGACTGCTCGTTATTGTGCGTTCATTAAAAGAGAACTTAGAAAACAAGCAACAACTAGTCAATAGGTATCATTTTTTTGTGAGATAGCTGGTTAACAAATATTGTCAAGAAGTATATTAGTTCCTAGAAATCTTAACATTCAGGGGCCAAAGATATCAAGCGTTACCATTGATGGTATTTCATCATGAATTGGAAGACATCATGGTTGGTAGCACAAAGGCATAAGCATAATTCATACAAACAGTGTCCCATACTCAACTGCGTGATTAACATAGAATCGTTCTGTGATCAAACCTTTAAATTTGTTTTTGGTGTTGTAAACTTCAAATGATCCAGATGACATAATCCTCGGTATTTCAGGTCCTTATAATTACATTCAAACAAAATGTAGTGATGTTTGTAATCATATCGATTTCTAGAAGCTGAGAATTTAGAATGTTTGAAACAGTTTTTTGAGTTGAGGGGCGAATTTCTAATTCCGCACAATCTATGGATGGGATCGAGATGTTTCTGTTTAGCAATGGCTTCCATCTGTTTTATTTACAGATATGACTGATCAATTAACCAGATTCCACTAGTCTTACGATTGAAAATATAACATAATCTTTGATACAATATTTTTGTGTTCATTATGTCCTAATGTGTCATTCAAGATTGACGTTGTTAGAGCATGACTTAAATAGTGTCAATCAAAATGTATGGGTGTTTCAATCCAATGTCCCAGATTTAAAAAAAATAAAATTAAGAAAAAAAGTGTCCGAAAGATACTCTCTCCAGCACTCATGAGGCAAAACGTGTAGATTCCATGATCCAGCCTGCGCAATCTGTTACTGAGATCTGAAAAAAAGCTGTGGAGATAGTTGATAAGAAATTATTTCCTATAAAAAATACTCCTGCCCGACTTTGTGACAATCTTTTACTTCTAGAATAAAGGCTCGATCGGATTAAATTGTAGAGAATATGGAGGAATAAAGAATATTTGATGCCTCATACAGCAAAGTTGAATTGTGTGGATTTCTTCGCGAGTGGATGCGGAATTAGTCCAAAACTCAGAAAATATTTATCATGGATAATGTTTAATTTAACCATTCTACACAAGTCTGCGAAGTTTTAAAGTCGAAAACCCATCAAATCTTTTTTATTCCTCTGTACATGCGACCACAAAAGAGATACAGCTGCTATTATCATGAAGTGGAAGAGTGTCACAAAGTAGAGAAGGAGTATTTTTAAAAGAAAACTCTTTTATTATACCATCTCTACAGCGTTTTCCCAGATGTCTGAAAATGATTTTTGCCGGATGGATCAGGAAATCTATACGTTTTGCATCAAAAGTGTTACATAGAGAATATTTTCAACATTTGTTATTTGCATTTTAATTAAAAAAAATTGAGAAATATGATTGAAACACCTGTACGTTTTGATCGATATACTAATTGGGTCATGCGCGAAAACGTCAATCGTGGATGACACACCAGAACATCTTTAACGGAAAATGGGGTATGCATCCCTCGATTTTGAAGTTAAGGCTCGTCTGATCTAACTGTCAAGCTACAAAATTTTATCACTTTCTTATTTGCTCATGTTATCATAAAGAGGACGAACTTAACTTCCGCAAATGCTTGTGCTTTTGAGAAATATAACAAAACTCATTTACATAAAGCTCTTTTTGCCTTTAGACAATACAGTAACTTATTAAACATTATCGAGATCCTTTATCAATTAGCGCAGTCTCCAAGCACGATTAGTGGAACGGAGGGTCATTTACATTAAATTTTTAACAGAATTGTTGACGTTTATAATAATTAGCACGTTAAGGAATCTCATGAGTGCCAAATATTTATATGTCAAGAACATTGCTGTAATATTCTTTTTATTGAGTTAGCAAGCGAGTATTTGTGGGAGTAAACCTATGCAGTAATGAAAGAAAATCTATAGTAACTAAGATCGAAGATTAAGTATAACAATATCTGATAGATTTTGATGCTGGCAGCATCAATAATGGAACATTATTAGTAAAAATATATCCACATATTCAGGCCCATCTTTCTCCATAAACACAAAACCATGGTTAAGGATACAAGATCTAATAGGTATCTTATAAATTCACCGGTTTGTATTAACTACTCAACCAATCTATACGGACAGAAACGCATTCTTTCGGGAACAAAAAAATTAAATTTTTATACTCTAATATCAAGAATTTGTTGGCACTTTAACTATATATTTAATTTTATCGCAAACCACAGCCAGTTTTAAATTACACTGATAGAGTGCAATAAAACATAGTTTGGCCATCGCGCACGGGTATTGGATTTGTTTATCAAAGATTGGAACAAATATTCAGCAACACATTTCTTCCTTAAAATACCACACATATCATCAGAAACTTCATATGAACAAATACCCATTTAATATTACAGACTAGTGACGCGATACAGGGATTAAATATGGATTAGAAACGTAACTGAGATTTAGTGACGTTCTTATATAATTTAAATCGTATGTGATGTAAATGTTCTTATGATTCCAAAAACATTAAAATTATGTTATTAAATAGTTCATCACCAATTTGGATGATATGCAGCCTAGGGCGCATTACAATCAACAAAAGAGAATAATGATAGTATGCGTATTTCTATATCAACGATTGATATGAGAATAGATTATATGTTGATTAAGAAATTAAGGCGAGTACACACTATAAAGAAAGACTTAATTATCATCGTGTGTGCACATGCGCCTTTGCTTGTCATTTAATGGAGTCTAAGCAGGAAATTCAGAACTTTATATTGAACGTCGAACGTCTCTCAGCGCCAGAAAAAGTTTGGCAGTCAATCGGAGCAAAATGGATGGAGAATTTTGAGGACTCGGTAAAAATAAATACCAATTTAGGAACAGGCATTCACCACGTGCCTCGAAATCCTGAGCGGTACTTTTGATGATAACGTTCTTCTTCGGTCCGTAAACATCATTCAAAACAAAGTAATTCTGACCTTTAAAGATACAAAAAAACGCGGCTTGCCTTGACTTAAATACCGCAAGGTAATGAGGTGTATGGATAGAAAATCTATAATGTTCTCATCACTTTCCTCAAGAAGTCGCCGAAATACGAGATGATTACGCAAGTAAGGCAGTTTCTGACAGGTTTACATGGTTATCATCATCTTATTCACAAAATAAAAGGGCTGGGACATTCCCGTTTCGAAAACAGTTAACGATATCCTTTCAAATATTCCGCCAGAGTCAGACTGTTCGGGCAATTTGTCTCCTAAATCTTTTTCAAAGAAGGCAGCTATAATCTTCATAGGACTTCTACTATCGGACCGTGACGTATGCAAAGCTTTGGAGGGTACCGAACTCCACTCAAAAATGTTGCTTGAATGCGAATTCATTGACCAAATCATTGTAAATTCTCACTAATTTCTGGTTGATCGAATGAATATTTTTAGGGATGATCCATTTCTGAATGAGATATTAAGGCTTTTTATAAGAAGAGCCAATCTCTTGCCAATTAAAGACGTCGTTGAGTGCAAGAGTCTGACGATGATATGCGATATTTTGCGAGAGAGTTATCCAGAAGATAAAGAGTTGTCGTTGTTGTGTGTCCGCGCGATCGAAACGTCTCTTCGATTGTTTAAGGTTTTAATGATTTCAACAGCCTTCAAATGATAAATATTCTGCTATACTCTACCGATTCTACACGTCATTGCTCAAGGATTTGAGACGCATCGTCGACACAGAAATTCAAAATAACGATATTGAAACGTTTGCAGTTAGTTATTTAGGGCTTCTTTAACTACGCGGATCTTAGTGAGGCTATCAGATAAATTTTTCGACCCTTTTATCAATTATTTCGACGTTTGTGGCCTCTTGCTAATTTAGGACACCAATTTTTCATTTTTGGATGAGGTAACGTATATTGGTGAGTTTAACAACATCGAAGTATTTTTGTCTTGACTAGTTGTACGAAAGAATAACAGAATTTTGGAAACGATTCTTCATGCCAACCTCAGATTGGTCAAATAACCTCAAGTTTAAATCATTTTTAGAAAAATATGGCTCCAGTTTCATTCGTCAATCACTCCAAATATCGTTTTTATTGGAGACTTCAAAGGTATTTGTTTAAAAAAACCAGCGCGGTGATCGTAAATACCTTAAAGGCACTCATCCTTTCGGTGTTCGGGAAAACATGCAACTATGTTTAAGAACACTTTTCAGGTGGATTCCAATTAAATCACACTTGGACCACGCCGTTTCAATCATCAATGCGAGAAATGACGATTACATAAGAATGAAATCCTGCTTTTTCTTCATATTCACGATGATAGAAAGTGCTGAGTTCCCAGTTCATTTGAATCAAATTATGAAACTGATTAACAATTTTCCACGAGATGCTCCATCGTTTCTTTTAGAAGCGTGTTGCAGACATTTGAAAGATGTCTTGGATTATTTTAATTGTCTTCACAATACTTTGCATGATTCTGCAGTTGACCTGAATTCAATCTATAAATTCTTTTCCCGGATTCCTGATGCCGTCGCCACGATAATCGAATTAAACGGAAAGTCTTGCGATCGATCGTTTGAGGCTATTGATTCGACTATTTCTGTAAGTGTTACTTTAAGCAGTTTATCAACAATATACTTGTTTTCTGTGACAAAAAATCAGACGTTGTTAGTCTGGCAGTATTAATGAGGGATGTTCTGGAAAATCGCATGCCTGACCTTTCAAGCTTTGATCACTTAAATGCAATTGTAAAATTCTACTCAAAAATACTCCTTGAGGTTGGTATATTTTTCACTAGAATTTTGCAAGAAAAACCAACAGGTCTGATTCTGCTCGTTTTACGCTGTTTATGATGACAGCATTCCAAATAGTCACAGACGGCATGCATATGGTTCTTCGGCCTGATTGTGAAGTAACCGTCATCGATGAAGTTTTTTTCATGATAATATAGGCTTTTGATCTATGTTTTAATGTTCTAGACCATTTTAAGAACGATGAAGATATTTGTGAAAAAACATCTGAGGTCCTGAATTTTCTAATACTAACTACCGAAAACGCTGGTCGTTTTAATTATGAGGATTTATTTGAAAGAGTATGTACTGTTTCACTACAGCTTGTCAAATATTATCAAAAACTCAGGAATTCTTGTTTACTCGAGCCATTCATCTATTTAGTTGACAATTTTAAGTATCATATTAACAGTCCGATGTGGTTTTTTCCACATTTCAAAGTATCACAAACTCCTAATTAGATTATCGTTGAACACACAGGAGTTTTTCTGTCAAACAAAGAGATTAACGATCATCTCCTTTTTGTGAAACGCCTCATGCAACTTATTAACCCGTATATTTGATGTAATGATAGGATTCTAGCCGAGCGATATGAAAATCTTTTAGAAAAAATAGATATTGGAAACATTGTGGAGTTGGCATCTCGCGGCCTACTGTTGGAAGATACAATCACATTCAACGAATGTCATAAACTGTTGACTGAACTCTTCATTCATCCCACTCTCTCAGATTATTCTTGTGGGAAATGCAAATCGAGACCAGAAACAAAATCGATTGTGGGTAATTTGCACAATTCACACGTCCACGAAATTGTCAAAAGTATTTTGCTTCATATATAGATTGCATTAACGTCATTTTATCATCTGGGGGATCCTCGCATGTCAAAGAATGTGGTAATTTGTTGCGCGCCATGAAGATTACAGAAAGAAATGACATCGAAAAAAGTTTTTTGATTGAAAGGGGTTTCATGAGCGAAATTTGGGAAATTTCGCTCATGAAATCAGTCAAGAGAAAAGCATCTTTGACAACATAATCGGGATATTAATGTTAGTAACCGTTTAATTAGTGCACCGACCAAAGAAGATGCGGAGAATCTGGCTGTTATGATCCAATCCAAATTAAAGGGACCCAAACAATTATAAGTGCTTATTGATTTATCCATGAGTTTTATTTCTCAGGGCCCAAATATTCTATATTTTTCTCAAAAATTATCATGTTTTGAGCCGCTTTACAACTCCTCGTGGGTGGTGTTCAATTTCTCTGGTGTCACTGATATCTTGAATCAGATTTTCCAATGAACCATAATCAATGATTTCCATCTACGAGCGGTATCTCCGGGCTCTATCAGTATTTATTCGTGAATTTATCCATATCGCGGGTAAAATATATGCTAAATATGAGGCATTAAACATCCTGTTTTTTCCCCTCATTTTAAATTAGAGTATATCCTATTCAAGGTTTTGAAGTTTAGATTGTTTTAGTTGGATTTTTACACCATAGTTTATTGTTTTTAGAAACTTTTACAGTCGCGGAACTCTCCTAGAATGCTTCAAATGTTCAAGGAAACCCGAGAGGCAACGGAAGTGTTTTTCCTACATCTTTTTAACAAACCCCACGTTAGAGACATCGCGGGTTTGTTAAGTCATAAAATAATTGAAATTCGTGATATTGTTACCCGAAAACGATCATTTATTGTTTTTAATTATTACAAATCATTTAAGAATAAAAATGAAATCTATGATCAAACGACAATTTAATACTGGCTGATGAAATTTAGTATTTTATTGTTGTCACAAACGCATTTCAAAAGTTGTCAGAATTTTAGGGGATTGTATTCAGCGCGACACTTGTGTTTGCTGGTTTCTGCAAAACGATGTAGTTCAGGACCATGATTTAGAAAAGAAGTCGCCACATTCGTCTTCAAGAAACAGCAATCATTCTCTCCTCTTGTCCTCTATTGTTGCCATAACCAAAAAGTCCGTATTCCTACTAAAAAGAAGTTGAACACTGAGCCCAAACTGTCAGATATTTTTTAGCAATTGTTAGGTATTCGTATTCGATTCGGGGGTGTTATGTCAATTTAGTTTTTATACAGTTGAATTTTGCGGACCAAAAATTTTTAATTAAAATCAAAGAATGATAATAACTGAAGAACATGTTTTTAATTTTCAATAATTTCGTTGTTTATAAGCCGACATGTTGGTTATCATGTGGCTGTAGTAACCACCGAAATCTTCTCTTTCTATCGTCGATAGCAAATCTCTCATGTAGCCTAAATGCTTTGACTCATTTCGGTGCCAGTCGCGTTTTATGTAACGTTTCAACTTTGAAAAAAGCTATGCGATCGGGTTTGGTAAGTGTGAATGAAAAATCGCGGTAAATAACGAATTTCGTGCCCCTTCCTGTTAAAGAAATACACGATTGTTGATGATTTGTGAAATCTTAAATTGTCCATGATGACTAGGCACCTTGTATTTGTTGGAGTGATTGATTGAAGTGTCGAAAAAAGTTTCCAACATACCCTAAAAAACTTTCGCTATTTTACGGTCGGTTGTTGATTTCTTTTTACACTACACCGTATCTTTTCTTCGCACAAAAATACAGATATATTCGTATCTGTTTTTTTGGTACTCTAAGAATCCGTGTAGTGCATTTTCGTGATCGACCCGTTTTTCGATCGTATTAAATCATGAAAAACGATTGTGGTTGTTTGAATCGGCAAATTAAGACCTATATTATAAGATCCATAAAACTAACGAAACAGCAGAAAATTAAACAAGGTTTCTTATTTTGGTTCATTTCTTGATTTTATTTTTTCATAAATTATTCGTCCTCTAAATTGAACTGGACAAAATTGGCGTTGAAGTTGAAAAACACCGATTCAGACGGACAACCCTGCAATCCTCCTATTTAGGAATATTTTTCGAAGTTGAAAAATTTGATAAGAAGAAGTAGAAATTATGTATCCCCAAGAAACAGCCTAAAAATGCTGCTTGGCAAATTAAAAAAGCATTCCCCTAATATTATATCAGTGGATACTTTAGAAACATAAGAAGATTCACAGAAATCGGATTCAGAGCAGAACTCGTCTTAAAATAAAGTATCTGTACGTAAGTATATATTATTTTCGTTTTTTAGTAGTTTTTGTTTGAATATTTCACTTAGCGAAATATCACTTGAAATGCCGTTTAATGATTTGCAAACTCGATTAATGAGAGTGAAAAGCACTGTAAAATCTACAGAAAAATCTATCATTAACATCAAAATGTCCAATATAAATTTAGAAATGACAATACAGATAACGTTGACTTCCCAAACAGCTCAATTGGATATTAGAATAAATTCTTCTTCTATTTAAGCTGTTTGGCAGTCAATTCATAATAATTTTAATTAAATACAGAGTTTTACAAGCGTTTGTAATAATAAAACAAGATTGGCCATTTTGAGACGAATAGTGCATGCGTAAAAACGTTATATAAAATTTACTCAACCCCATCGAGGTATTTGTCTTCCAAATTATCCTTATAATCGAAAGCCATAAACTCTTTACTCCCCTTTAACTTCATCAAAAAGTGATCAGTTTGTTCGTCAAAACAACAGAAGGAGCCATGTGAACACCATATTTTCGATATTTTAACATCCTGTTTTTATGTACCTGATGAAAGGATAAATTTTTAAATTTTGTTAGATTTAATATCTGCCATAAGCAAACCCAACGAATTTCCATTATTTTGTCGTGAAAATTTTTGTTTTTCTATACCAATTTTTTTCATGACAAATATCAGTTTCTAACCTCTGCCAATATTCAAAAACCCCTTTTCATCATATTCTGAAAATTATTGTAACAAATCCAAAATTATGTCAAAATACTTTTCCGGTAACCTTTTCCCTTTTTAATTCTTTATATTTCTGGTTTATTTTCACGTTATTGCATTCGAGACTATTTTTATTAATAGGGCCTAACAAAGAACTCCAGAATTATCAAGTCTTTTGACAGATTCATCACTATAAACCTAAGATTTTGTGTGTAAATGTATAATTATTTTAAAATAATGTAAATTGAATTATGATAAATTGTGTAATTATCAACATGTTTTTACAGGTTTTGTCATCTTGATTTCATTCATAATTATGTTATTCGATTCATTTGGATGTTTATATCGTTTATTAATCCAGCCTATGGGCATAAAAATTGATTTTGATGTCAGTAAAAACCTCTATATTGAAATTATAATCAGTTTATTAGGGGGTTTAAACAACATTATTACATTATCTGACAGCCTTAATATTGTTAATAAAACTATCATCTAATGTAAGAGTTGATTTTATAATCAGAATTTTCTAAAACCATACACTAGTTTATTATTTGATATTGACGTCCTCATAAAATTTACACGACGATAAAAATATCGTTAAGCAGCCCAACATTCAAAATATGAATGGATTTTACTTTCAACTTGTTTACAGTGGGTGATATTGAATCATTACAAGATTGTAATATATATTTCTTATCGATAACTAGCGAGTTCAGGATATATATAGGTTTTCTGAGTTGGCAAAAATTAATTCTGCTTTTCCTCTCATTTCCGTCCACATATATCATGCCATTTCGACCATATTACATCAGATAATAATTTCGTACATAAATCATACATACAACTTCTATCGCCATCACCGAAATTAAAATTTGACACTAAAATGTTTACAAAAATAAATCCAAAAACACCGACAAATATAATTGTTATATCAGGTTTTTCAAATGAAAATATGTATCTGTTGACTAAATGCATCCTGTTTCATGAATTATAATTACCTTCCTCCCTAATTCTAGAGTTAATTTACTCAGTGAATGTGTTAAATCGATAGTGTATCAATTCAGCGAGCTGTTAAAATGATTGATTTAACTACTCCTTCAAAGTTTTACGCTATGTGATCAGTTGTGAAACGCCAGAATATCATAAAATATGTGACAAAATATATAGTAAGAAATCTATTCACTGTTTAATTAAATGAGTTATTGATTGAAGAAATTTAGAACGAAATAAATAATGATTTTGTTGTATCGGGATGTTGTGGTGATTGATTGTTGAATTTACTAAATGATGTAATCCGAAATTTGATTTATATATAGATTTATGATATTTCATCATATCACGCATGCGCAAATAATTCAATTATCGTAAATTATTTTTATGTGAAAAAATCTACGAATTTATACTATAAAAATCAAGACCGCATTATTACTTCATATTTCTATTCGCATTATAATTATTCAATTATATTAACGTTATTTTCTTAACATAATTTTATGTAAATTTACTTCAGATATTGCCAGTTAAAACTCTGAAGATTTTTCAACATCCTTTTATTTTATATCATGTTCAATATTAAATACCTACAGATATTTTTTGAGTATCTGAATTTTTTGAATTCGCAAAATATTGATATATTATGATTATGGTCGATTTTTCTGATCGTATAATATGAACTGTTTTTTTGTGATATTCAAAAATTGTGCTTTCGAAAATTGTTTGTACATGTTTCATTCAATTGATTCATACATGTTTGGAAATGATTTAATTTTACACTTCCAGTTGAAGATGTGACATTCCGATGATGATATTCAAAGGTTCCGATCATGTTATTATTTTAAAAAGTAAATTAACATTAATATATTGTATTTTTAGGATATTTAGAATATTAAGTTAGATTAAAGATTCGAATATGTGTAGTCGTTTAATGAGATCGGATTTGGACTAACAGAAAGATTCCATCTAAAAGTTATCATTCAATCTAACCGTAGACTATTTAAAATACGAAAGGTCTTTAAATGTATGGAATATTGCTATCTATGTGGTTGTAAATCAATACCTAAATTCTTGAAAATAGATACGGAGATATTTACGAAATACTGACAATTTTCGGCATCTAGGTGGGGGAAAAAAATAGCCAGCCATTCACAAATAGTTTGTTCAGATCTGTTTTGATAAAAAGTGTTACAATGTTAAATAATGGTCTGACATGTTTTTATATTTTTCCTAGAAATACTTTCTTGAGGAGCTAATATACAATATTCAATATCTTAATTGAATCATAAAATAAACTTATAAATAGTGATAAAAATATAAAGAAATAACAGGTCCTACATGTGAAAGGTTATTCCTATCAAATTTTACCAGAAAAAAAGATAAATTTATCATAATAGAGCTAAATTTCATAGAAAATACTAATTTCAACAAACACGCAAGCTCAATGCTCTTGTTGGAATTACACATTTTCAAAGCTCAAGTACAATTAGGGAAGAAATTTCAGGTCAATACATACAAAAATTAATAGAATCAATTCCTCAGAATATATGAACTTATTTTGAAAAAAGGAGATGTCACAAAATATTAGCTTTTTTAATGTAAGAGATTTCAATTTTAAAATCATATAAGCACGCCTGAAACATAAAATGAAGTGTTTCTTATGGTTATCGTTTTCTTCAATTCAATATATACATAATATTATTAAAATTTAATTGTATTCTGGTGATAGGTTGCTCTGAAATGATATATAAATACATACACTTTTTCAATTAATACATGGAATACCTTTTTATAACTCGTCAAGAAGGAACGTTTGGAATAAAAACACGTCAGAGCATTTAAAATCATTGAAAAAATTTGTATCAAATCATATTTATATAAACTATTGGGGGAATAGTTGGCTATTATTTTTCTCGCAATAATCAAGTTTTCAACACTCCTAGATCAAAGCCATGATCAAACCACCAAAAAATCAGTTCCAAATTTACTAACATTATTTAGATATCTGGAAATAGAAACGTGTTGTTTAAACCCCTTGTAAACTGATTAAACTATCCATATAGCGATGTATATTAACATCAAAATTAATTATTATACCCATCTCCTTAATTACTAAACAATTTCAACATCAAAATCAATCGAATAACATAACTATGAATGAAATCAAGGTTACAAAACCTGTAAAAACAGGTTGTTCAAATTATCACTTTTACATCTTATTTCAATTTACATCATTTGATAATAGTCTAAGCATTACAATCAAGATATTTGGTTTATATTTATGAATCTTGTGGCAGTCATATTCATTGGGGTGTGCGTTGTTACCCCCTCATATTCGTTGATAGTTTTCGAATCACAAAACGTGAAAATAGACAATAAATACGAAGAATTAAAGGCTGAAAAAGTTTCAGAAAAAGTTTATGGACATAATTTCGAAATTATTCAGGTAATTTTTAGATCTGATTAATAGGGGTCTTTGAATATTGGCAAAATGGAGCCAAAGTTTGAGATTTGTCACGACAAAAATGAAAATTTAGTATATTTCCAAGCATTTGAAAAACAAAAAAATGGAAAACTCTTGGGTTTGTTCATGGCAGATATGAAAACTAATAAAATTTACAAAATTGTTATTTCATCAGGTAAAGAAAAACAGGGCGTTATAATATCGAAAATATGGTGTTCTCATGGTTCCTTGTATTGTTTTGAGGACAAAACTAATCATTTTTTAATGAAATTTAAGGGGAGTAAACAGTTTAAGGCTTTCCATTTTAATGATAAATTGAAAGACATATCTCTGGATGATCAAGAAAAAAACAACATCGCGGTTCTTACCCAAAAACAAAACGTGAATATTTAAAATTAATTAAGTTGTTTATCTTCCATTCTAAGTCGAATAAATGGGACTTGATTTCAGGAGATGCTTCTGAACCCCGATGGTATTTATTAATTGATAAAAGGTTTGAAAAGATTTATCTGTTTTACGTATGTAGGTAGTGTCTTTGATCAGTTAACGGCAACCAGTTAAAAGCACATTCAGTGACAACAAACAAGACCGTATTTACTGAAAAATCCTTTATCGAGTATAACATTGCGAAAGATCTTCTTTGGTGTCAAACATACGTAATTAAATTTCTGATCAAGTTTCAAGACGTTTTCAACGTGTTATTTTTTAGATCATCGAAATGGGATGAGAAGTGGATTGATATGAGTGATGAAGTTCGTTGTATCTGAATCAGACACCTCACATTTCTGACGTTTCAATTTCAAATGATATGGTATTCATTGTTGCTAGGTATCCGGGAAATTACGACCACATTTATCTGGGCGATAAGAATAGTCTAACATTCACTCATCATGATATACAATTTGACAAACAAATGGAGTAAATAATTTCAAGAAATCAGGAATTATGTACAAGCAACAAAATATATTTTTGCTTTAGAGGGATTTCCATCAATAAACATAATTACTAAAACAGTTTTCCATCTTGGAAAAGAAGAAACTTTGAGGACATTCATTACCTTTAATATGGGAAAAGGATGGGAATACCTCAAGTTCAAAAACAGGCAAAATACTCCATGTAAATCAGTATCAAGACTATTTTTTCTAGGCAAAGTGCGATATTTCCATTCTTCCAGGACAACAAACTCTATCTAGCGTCATTAAATATTCCCCATCCAATCCATTCATTCTAATTGCTCCATGTAAAACGAGTTTTCATTTCAGGTACTTTGACTAAAGAATATACCGTGCTGGAAACACGACAGATGATTTCCGACGACGGTGGTTTCAGCTGGATTTATGTAAAAAGCCACTTAACTTAGCCAAAAATAAATTTTAGTTCCATAGACATATTAGCTGATGCAGAAATTTTGGTTGGCGTTGAATCCAACAAACATTTGCAGTAATTTTTATCTTGATCGAAGTGTGAGTTTGGATAATGGAATGAATTGGGAAAAGGCAAAACTTGGGACTGGTGTTGACCAAATCATCAAATTAATAACTGATACAGGATCAACTTCCAATATGGCAATGGTCAGTAAAAAGAGTGATTCTGGGTTTTATATTTCAATATTTAATTTTGCAGGAATCTTAAGTATATAAAGTGATTTAAGATTTAAAGAAAAAGAGTGCAAGATTCAAGACTATGTGATTTATACTCCTGGATCTCAAATTAGGGATCAATGCTTCTTGGGTAGACAAGGATATAATTATTACAAGAAGCCCTCGTCTATTTGTAGGAATTCAAAATCGAATTTGCCGAGCATTTCCTCTAAGGCTTGTTTATGTGAACATGAAGACTATACATGGTATATATGCGTTTTCTTAAATTATCATTTTAAAACCATCTATGGTTCGTTAAAAATGCCTTAAAATCTTTTGACAGATTTACAGGAAATAATCGATTTTTAAGGTTAAAGGTATTTTTTGATAAAATCAATTGCTTTTATTCTAATTTTAAAAACTATTGTTTTATATATCATCCAAATTGAACTTACCGGACGGCAAAATTGAAATTATCCGACGCTAATATAGAATTTCATAAGATATAAACGTATATCACAAAAATATAAAAAAAAATCTATTGATACATTTGAATGTCCTATTTTAAAAATAGGTTGGCCCGGCATAATTGAAAAAATAACTGTATTCAATAATTTATTTACCTATTATTATGATAAAAAACGATTTTCTTTTTCAATAATTCAGCAGAGTTAAATCACATCAGTTCATTATTTAATATGAAATGAAAGAAGCCTAATTTATTGCCCATAATTTCATTTTGATTTGTTTAACACAAATAGATATGAATGTCTAATGTCCAATTTCTATTTGGAAGTTTAGAAGAAGCAGAAAACGGAATAGATTTTTAATCCGAATAACAATAAATCAAAAATGTATGAAATACCTGCATACAGGTGAATTTCACAGATATTTAATTTTCTTAATGGTGAAACAAAAACTGGTAATTAAATGTTACAAAATTTCAACGCGCATCTACAATGGCCTTAATGAATAATTGTATTTTAATCATCCATATGATTTTATTTTGTAGACGTCTTTTGATGTTCTTTCATGGACATATTCTTTGATGCTCAATCGTTCACTTAATACATTCACACACGTCTATATAGGGGATTCGATACCTAAATATTGAAACAACTCAATCAAATTTGAAAATATTTTTGAGACATCAAATGATGTATTAGATGATTTGCCCACTTGCACAAAGTTGTAATGAGTAAAACGTGATATTTTTAATTCATATTTATAATATTTATGATTAATAACTTAATATTCTCAATTTGATTATACGATTCTATAAAATATCATCTTTTCAAAAATACAATTTTTCGCATGTTCTGATAATTTTTTATATGTTTATTTTGAATAGCTATATTACCCGAAATCGAGATAATTTACCCGACATTCTAATTACAATTAGAATATCAATATCATTTTGAAATATCTGTATACTTTAAATGATGCGCAGACTGAGGCATGACCAAAAAACACATTTATATTCTTGAAATAAATCTGAGCTGGTGAATTTTTTTAGAATTACGATGAAGTAAATTATAATAGGCAAACCTATAGATTGTGCTTTTTGCCTCAAATCGAATTTTATCAAGACCTGGCAAGATATAGAGGCATCATCGATTCATATATATAATTTTTTTTAATACTGATACCATTTTCAGCTCAAGATATCAGAGTTTCCTATGATGACATTCAAAAGTTCTCACTATTCTTTTATTTTAAAAAAGTTAATTAAAATTTATAAAGATTCTATCTTTGAGACTCATGACAATTTGAAGCCAGATTTTTGATCGAATATGCGCAATAGTTTAATGAGATTGGATATAGTCTAACGACCAGATTGCATCTAAAATGTATCATTAATTTTGTATAATAAAAGGCATCTTCAGAACTTTTGAATGTCAACTCCGAAAGTCAGACGTATTGAAACAAAAATAGGGTATAAATAGAAATATATTTGAAATTTGATCCCTGTGATATGAATCAGAGGAAATATATTACTTTTATTTAAATGTAATTATGGCTTAAAATTTTTATCGTTAATTTTTCTGAAATAATCCATTAACTTTTCAAATATATATACATATTTTGATTAAAATAATTAAAAGTATCTAATTTCAATAGCATATATTTGATCCCTATTTATAATTACTAACAGTTTAGCCACGACGGACGGTATGACGTCGATCAAAGGTGTTATATCGAATCATATCATTTATGGGAACACTATAATCCTATATGTCAGCAACCAAATCAGTTTGTGGATAATATCTACAAGTTCATTAACAATATGACCATAGATCACATAAATCATCCGATAATGTGTGCATCGATGATCAAGTAGCGCGCGAAGATATAGAAATTTGCTACTACCAATGTATTTAGCCTGATTATCAGTTAACTATGATACGATATCTTTAATGGTCAATGGCCAGCTACTATTTGGTTTAATTTACGAAAATTACCATAAAATACATCAATTTTTGCCAGAATTGCAGACATCGGAGAGGAAATACGACGTTGATATAGATAAATATGAAAAATGCATTTATGTTCTTATAAAACACGGAATATCCAGGAAATGCTACACAACCAGGAAGCATTTACTCAAAAAGTTTGAACTCATCATTCTCGATTCGAATATACAGGGAATGGAGATTGATCTACGAATAAACCACCTCTACTATTTTGACAAGAATTCCATTACTCTACTTCACACTCGATTTTTCACCAGAATGACCATTTACAAAACAGAAAATTTAATTTATTACTTGAAATACGATTTAAATTCTGAGTACGCCATATTTTGATGCAGTCAATTGTACGTGTCCTATGTGGAAAAAAGCACAGGAAAAATAATGATTCTGATTATGACGACATCTGGAGATGAGTTATTTTCATTTCCAGTTGAAGACAAAGTGCAAGAAATGGGTTATTCCGGAGATTCATACCATATTTATACTGAGTCAAAATTCGTGAAGGCAGATTTGAATAAAAAATACAAATATCTGGTATATATCAAAATGATTTTAGGAACGAAATTTACCAAAAAAGATGAGCATGATCGAATATGGCACGAAAGATATATTCATAACATCTTATGGAATCAAAATCCAATCAACATTTTTGTTTTTGGGAAATGTTAAGAAATCGAACTATGAACCGATTTTCCCAACAGGTATGTAAATTCTGTGATAAAATAATTTAATTATGAAGGTTACCAAAAAACCCCAATATTTCTACATTTAAGTGCATATAGATTTGATTGAGTATTATCATCAATGACCATAAAAAAAGCGACATCCCAAAACCAGCATTCATCGTATGATTTCATTTTCACGAAGCCAAACGACAAAATTGAAAGACCGCTTTAGCTATTTTGTCGTATTTCGATACAAATTTGATATTTATTATATCAATTACACTAAATATTAAATTGTGGTTAAACGAGACATGATCATTCAATCCTTTGATATGAGATCACAGGCAGATCATCATCAACTAGATTCAATTATTCGTTACCTTCGCAATAATTTTATAACCCTGAACAAATGCTGTGCTGGCCTATAAATTTGTTATCGATACTTCTATAAATACGCCTCTTAGATAATATAATATCAGGAAACCTTCTGAATAAAACTATGTTGATTCTCTTCCTATTCTGTAGCCAGAGGCAATGTATTTGTCATAAGAAATATTGAATAAACAGCTCCTACTTCAAAGAATAGCGATGTAATTTAATATTCAAAACAGAATATTTTGAATGTAGATAAAATAAATACAAAGATACTAACAGCTGAAATAGCTCGATCAATTTAACAAACCACAGCGCATGCGAGTCAAAGGAGATTCATACCATATTTATACTGAGTCAAAATTCGTGAAGGCAGATTTGAATAAAAAATACAAATATCTGGTATATATCAAAATGATTTTAGGAACGAAATTTACCAAAAAAGATGAGCATGATCGAATATGGCACGAAAGATATATTCATAACATCTTATGGAATCAAAATCCAATCAACATTTTTGTTTTTGGGAAATGTTAAGAAATCGAACTATGAACCGATTTTCCCAACAGGTATGTAAATTCTGTGATAAAATAATTTAATTATGAAGGTTACCAAAAAACCCCAATATTTCTACATTTAAGTGCATATAGATTTGATTGAGTATTATCATCAATGACCATAAAAAAAGCGACATCCCAAAACCAGCATTCATCGTATGATTTCATTTTCACGAAGCCAAACGACAAAATTGAAAGACCGCTTTAGCTATTTTGTCGTATTTCGATACAAATTTGATATTTATTATATCAATTACACTAAATATTAAATTGTGGTTAAACGAGACATGATCATTCAATCCTTTGATATGAGATCACAGGCAGATCATCATCAACTAGATTCAATTATTCGTTACCTTCGCAATAATTTTATAACCCTGAACAAATGCTGTGCTGGCCTATAAATTTGTTATCGATACTTCTATAAATACGCCTCTTAGATAATATAATATCAGGAAACCTTCTGAATAAAACTATGTTGATTCTCTTCCTATTCTGTAGCCAGAGGCAATGTATTTGTCGTAAGAAATATTGAATAAACAGCTCCTACTTCAAAGAATAGCGATGTAATTTAATATTCAAAACAGAATATTTTGAATGTAGATAAAATAAATACAAAGATACTAACAGCTGAAATAGCTCGATCAATTTAACAAACCACAGCGCATGCGAGTCAAACTATTTTATCGTGAAATTTTATTTTTTATAAAATCAATTAACTTTAAGGAATATTGCTATTTTTATTGAGATTTTCATGGTTTTGATTATAGTTTTGACAAATGATTGCAAATATTCTTATTGTGAATATTTTTGTTCCATCACCAAATCAAGAAGGTTTAAATGTGGATGCCCTGATGGGATGATCCTCGATGGCATTTCGGGAAAATGTAAATGTGCGAACAAAACTACAGGATGCTCAAGTAAACGAAATGATTATAAATAGTATGCAGGCCAAACGAGTTTATGTGCGGAAATAAGCTATGTATCAATCAAATATATCGATGCAATGGTGTACCGGATTGTCGAGATGGATCTGATGAATTGAAATGTCCTTTAAGTAAATGAATGATAACTCAGTATGCGACTCTGGTCTATTAGCGTGTTTACCCGACAAAAAATGCTTGTCTATGAATAAAATATGTGACGGTAAAAAAGACTGTAGTGATGGAACGGATGAAATTGATTGTGGTCATAGTATATTTTTAATTCTTATCAGTCATACCGAGATGTGATGAAGGTAGTTTTGAGTGTTTCAATCAAAAGTGTATCAGTTCACACAAAGTTTGCGATGGGTCAAATGACTGCGGCGATATCAGTGATGAAGAAAACTGTTTAGGTTCGTTGATATTCTCATTTCAGAGAAACGATGTGTAGATTATGGTGCACACTGTGACGATGGCACTTGTCTGTTCCCTCACCAAATGTGTGATGACATTTATCATTGTAAAGATTTTAGCGATGAGCGAGCATGTATTTATGGATAAAACAATCAGGTAATGTGAGGGTTATTGAAACCACAAATGTCAGTTGTCTGGTTGAATGCGATAAAAGATGTGTTGAAGTTGATAAAATCTGCAATCATTTTTCTGATTGCTCCAATTATCACGATGAAAAAGATTGCGGTATTTATTCATCATTTTTTAAAATAGAATACTTATATATATATTTTGTCCTATTTTAACATTTTTATGTAAATTCTATCATAAAATTACGTGACTTTAAAAAAGATTTTTCTATATAAAATGAATCAAAATATTCAGAGAATCATACAATATATTAATTATGATTTCTAATTAAACTCAACCTAATCTAACACAAGAATAGGTTGGAAAGTATAAAATTGACGAATGTTAAATATATTGTTTTTCGCTCTATTTAATAATATTTGCAATCTATTTAATAAAATTTTCCGCAAATAAATAAATACTTACACGAGCGCGATAAATAACCTTTATTTTTCATCTTTCATAATATACAGATCATTCGATTGTTTTAAATAGTTAACAAAGAGAAAAACATATAGTTTGTTTAAAACACGAATCAGGTTATTTAAAAGAATGAAACTGTTTGCAACCCAAATCGAACCAGGAGTTTATGGATTTTAATTTTTGCCGGGTAGACAACAATTACCTACCTCTGATCACAAATAATCCCTTTCCAGAAAGTTTATTCTAAATATATGGTTTTTCGGTATTTTACTAATTTCTAACTAATTTAATGTAAAAAACAAAAAGAAACTCTCATTCTGGTTTTAACTCATTTACGACTAATGTTATCATTGTTTTGGAAAACATGATATGATTTTAGGGTAAATATGGTTTTACAAGTTTTTCACAACTTGTGTACTTGAGACTCTTGAGATGGACTAAAAAAATGAATGTTTATACAACAAGGATAATTATCCTACTCATGCACTTAATTAGTGATTTGTGGCAAGTTATATACGTAGGTTTCAGATTATTACAGGGTATGTCAATTCTATATTCCCCTCCTTGCAATTCTATGTTCCAACCATTGAACTTCTATATCGACACTACTGAAATATCCGACCAATAACGGAATTTTTTTTAATAAATTATTGAACATAAAAAAGGACTGTATCGACGAAAATGAAAAAGTTTAATGTTCAGAATGCATGTACAACATGAAAAAAAGTTATACTTATTTAGAATATGTGCCTTAAAGAAATAGACATTGTTAGAGACTAAAGTTACGCATATCTGAAAATAAAGCTACATCTATTAATGTAACTATTTTTTGCTACTTCTTTTGATTTTCTGTTAAATTCTTTGTTACATTTCCCACTATTTATCGACACAACCCGCTTCTTTCGATCAAAAACACAGTAACCATTTTTCATGTTCTACATGCATGCTGAACATTAAACTTTTTTGTTTACGTCAATGCAGTTCTTTTTTATGTTCAAGAATTTATTTAAAAAAGTGTCGCTATTGGTCATCACAAACGAGTTATTAGTGGTCATGGATGACTTAATTGGTTGCAAAACCCGGTATAACAGCCAAAATGATGAGATTATATATGGCTGAATGATAAGAAAATTAGAATCTGCAATTTTCACAATCTGTGTCATTAGGATGATACCACAATGGATTACTTCCCCATCTGCTGATTAGCG
>JWZT01004474.1:125116-136375 GCA_000827895.1 Thelohanellus kitauei
TATATATATATATATATATTATTGTCATCTAAAAACGTGTTTCTCATCATTTGACCTCTTGAAACAACTACTACGGCAGGTGATGTATTTAAAAAATTGGTTTATTTCCTAAAAACAAAAAATTATTTGTGGTGTCCGTACAGATGTTGAGGCAATTATGTAAGGATATCAGTGTGGATTTGAATTTTAGGTACAGAATAAGTCACCGAAACTTTATTGGAGCATCCTGTATGATTCGTTTAAATAATGTTAGAAACGAAACACTTTCACGAGATTTACAATTTGTGATGAAAAATGTAATTTATTCTCTGAATTGTGTTGCTGCCAATTCTTCAAGCATTATATTGTTTTATATAATCAGTAATGGATAGAATGCATCCCACGCTTTTATCTTTGGGACACTGAATTGATATTGATGTGCAGAGGGTGTGCTCTAAAAACTATTTATTTTCGAGTTATAACCAAAAATTTGTAAACCAGAAATAAAAATCACAGTTTGAAGTACTTAAATATAGAAGAAAAGGATGTGAAGAGAATCGCCTATACAGGAGATATCTTTGTTTCAGAAATCAATTAAACTTGGTCTCGAAAAGACAAATCGCAACATTGGAAGACATTTCTACAAACATTATATCCTTAATATGAAACATTAGCTTCCGCAAACAAAATTGTACCGAACAACATTGCATGTTGTCAAACCTCACACAGTAAAACGAGGACAACGGGGTTGAAGGTGATTTAATGAATTTAATGCCTGTTATAGTGAAAGAATATTTTCATATGCTTGCTGACAAAATTTCATTACACTTGACAAATATTCATAACATTCGTTTGCACTCTATATTTATCTTGATCTTTGGAGATGTTCCAACATTTACTGGTACATTACTGTAGTCACTTTAAATCGAAGGCAATTGCGAAGTTGTCCACGTGTGAAAATCTATTTCAGGGCTACATACCTGATAGGCATCGGTCTACACATACAGGCTTCTTTTGCACAAGAAAGCAGTCAATTTACAGTCAAATTTCAAGAATTCCATGAACTTAAAAGGTAGAGTTTATCGAGATCATTAATATCGATGCAGCGTCAATAATTTCAATACCAGTTGCAAAATTTTTGAATGAACTGTTAAAAAGACGCCATATCCCGTTTTACCAGAGACTATGTGGTGTCTTTTTCCATTTACAACAACATCTTTATGACAGTGGGTCTTTTATCCTTTACACTATAAATTCTAAATATTGAAGTATACTTGATGCAAATGATGGCATTCTTTGTGCTCTTTCTAAGACTACGAAAGAGATCCCGTATCTGCCTAAACAGAAACCAGTTTAACGTAAGCACTGACGTTAGTCTGGTTACATATATTGTCTCAACAAATTTTAGCCATGTATTTAAGATTTTTGCCCAGATTTCGCTAAGTATTTCTAAATAAATATACTGTATGAATATGTTTATCGGGCTACATAGGAATAATAATAATCCATTTCACGAAGATTGAATTTCATTTGACTCATTAGAAATATATTTGGCACAAAAATATTTGTATACTATTTGATTATTAAGCAGAATGCGGATGTTATATACGGTTTCCGTAAAGTTATTACATCATTCATATCAGATATTCATACCCTGATTGGGAGTGGTAAATTTTTAAGAAGTACATCTACTTATGCCGGTCAAGGGAATATGATTTTAATTGAGAGTCCGGGATGGTCCCGACAACTTGTTTGATGTATTAGGTAGATTAAATGTATTGAAACACAAAAAGGTTAAGAACCGCTAATATAAAGGGAATTAATCGATTTTTTTCACTGGTTTTAATGTAGCAAACTTTCTATGATTAACAAGATCTTTTCAGACCTTCCTAAATATATTAAATTTCAAAAACGCTTCGACTTTTTAAATGCTTTCACTTATTCTTTCCAACATAAAATTTGAATAGAAATTAGCCAGAATGATTAATTAAGAAGATATCCTTAATTTTGACATTTTCTTAATAATTAATGTAGCATGATTCTCTACGACGCAAAAAAGATATTTGTAAAGTAATCCAAAACATTAAAGGCATAGATATCAAATTACTACATTATACGCATATTTAAACCTAATGTATCAAATACTTGTAGTCTTGTTAGAATGTAAAATATCATCAAGTAAAATAGTTAAAAAGTGTGTGGTTACTCGGAATTCCATCCCCAAAATTATTATTCGCAAATTTTTGCCGCGAACATCCATGGCTCGTATATGGACGTAGAATTACAAAATATAAAATTATGCATAATTTCTCATTCCCTGATAACAAAATGTATTTCTGCTTATCTACTATCTATAGATTTTATTTACTAGTTTTGGATATATCTATTTATTTGAAGCATAATTCTAGAGAGTTCTTTATCTCAAAATCGTTCAAAATATAACAGCAGATTCAAAACAATTCAACCGAATCAACATCACTCAACTATTTATTGTTGTTTTAAAAGCAAATCGTTTTTTTAGAAGTACCTTTTCGTTTCCGCAGGTCCTGAAAATATTTTCAGAACTCACGAAATATAAACAGCCATAAATCAAGATGGAACGAATAGGCAACATTTTTTCTGACATCACATCGGCGCTGTACAAATGCAGGACGTCGTACACCCAAAATGGATCAAAACAATAAGCATTCTTTCTATTGTGTACAAGAAATCATATTTTGTGTACAAAAGGTATACCGAAAAATTCGAAAATCTCTTCCGAATAGATTTATACCTTATATATCGGTCGATGTGTCCTCAAAACATTTACTCTACTAATTCATCACCAGAGACAGTGTTTGATTTGGGAGGCTTTTCGTTAGAAAACTCACGTAAAAGCCATATAGGGTATTTGAAATTGTAAAAGATACAAGAAATATTATCAATATATTTCTGAAGTGTAAACCGTATAAATTTATTCACCAAATATTAAAGTGATCTCGATTCTCCAGCAATGGGATTTACCAAATCTTATCACATCTAAGCAGGAATATTTATTACTGTTAAATCGATGGCTCAGAACCAAAAAAATGATATTGAACAGCTAATAAATAGATCAAGGTACCGAAACAAAGTTTTTTAACATAAACAATTGTACACATATCCTTAGTTAGTTAACTATGCGATCATCCGAATGAATCGAATAACATATTTATGAATGAAACTAAAGTGACAACTAGTCAAATTTGTTGAGAATTACAAACATTTTCCGAAGATTTGTTTTACATCCTAAAAACTGACTCGAACTTTTACCAACAGGTTATTTGAAATTTATCAATGAATTGTCAAGTGATCGTGATGCTTTTGGCTCGTTTTGTCCTATTTTCATATTTATCGGGGATTAACGAATCTCCAGAAGTGAAAATAGAAACAAAATATGAGGAATTAAAATCTGAAAAGATTTCCGAAAAAGTATTTGGATATAACTTTGACATCACTCATGTAAACGTTACAATCTGATGAAGACTCCTATAAATATTGACAGTAAAGATCCGAAATTTGAGATTTGTCACGACAAAAAAGAAAAAAAATTGATTTCAACCACGCTGATTATTGTCATCGTAATATCAGCCGTTCTGATTTTATACGTCCTGTCGATCATAATAAGAATGATTCTGAAGAAACCAATAATTGAATTAACTCCTTGCAGAAAACTGAACTGTTCTGGACTATTTAAGAATCAAGCAAATACTTGTGACGAACCAACCGAGAACCATTACCAAAAGGGGAATTAATATTAGTAAAAATTACCAAAAAGAGATATTGACAACTGATAATTTTATCTTTATCTTATGATGTTGAAACGATTTAGGTTTTTCTCATAATATCTGATAAAATATTTCGATTTTCAGCCTTGTTCCATGTTGAGCATTTCAACCATTTCAAAGATAAAACAATCATGTCGAGCTAACACAAAAGATTCATTTCTATGTTGTATCATGATAATGAAACTATCTGCTGCGCATGTCTACGATTTTACATTTAATCAAAATCAATTTATTGATCGAAAGAGCACGAATTCGAAAATAGCAGCAGTTTATATTTTAAAATGAAAAATATTCTGTACGTTAGACTGAAATTAGTTCCTACGAAGCTTAAATAAAAAGCAATATTAAAGCCAATATGTGTTAAAATTTTTAAGGTGTAAATATAGTCCATTTCGTTAAAGAATGTAATATTTAGATTACACCCTTTGTACACATGCGCGAATATTCAAAAAAGTTGTTAGATTAATCCATGGATTTGAGCATTATTTCCCCCGTTTAAGGCATTATGTACAAAATGAGGTTTGTAAAATTTATCACCATCCTCTAACAAAAATCCATATATAAAGCTTGAGAAATTTAAAATGATATTCACATCCACAAGCGCATTCACCTATCGTTATTCTATCATTTACTATTTAAACTCTATATTAAGGATTTTTTGAAATGGTGAAAATTTCATCAAATAAATTCTACATGTAAGATTTGAATATTGATATACATCATACACCAGAGCTTCTCAATCTGATGGTCCAATGACCTTTTTTAAGGGTAGATGATTAAATCTGAAAATTTGAGTTTTTTTGTCTATTCGATCGCCTAAAAATTCACATGCAACAATTTTTTTCTGTTGGGTGTAAGAATTTTATTTCTGATTGTCTTTAGAAGGAAGATTATGTAACTAACTAAATAATATGATTTCAAACATTTTGAAGTTTACACCATAAATATTTTTAATGATATAAACTACTTATTGTTCAATGATCGCATGGCGCCCTGAAATTTAGCTCATCTAAGGATAAAAATATATCGTCAATATTAGTTCGATTTTCATGATTTCGTTGCCTATTAACCTAATTGAAAAGCACTATGATTTCGAATTTGTAATATAGCAGTTTTATAGCTTCATGCTAGTTAAGTTAATTTATAAGAATTGGACTGTTATAATTAAGTGATACTTCTGTCAACTTCTCTTTAGCTTCAGTTTAGTCAGTTCTATTTGTAGAATCAGCAAAGATAACATGTAAAACATTTCAAAAACAGATCGCGAAGTATAGAAAGCATGGGGATGATTTTTGTGGCTTGGATGTCACTTAAGTAGGTAAATCTGGTTATTGACAACAAAAATTCGGTCTCGGTGGCCAACGTCTATCAACAAAACAAACTGAAACTTCATTTTGAGGAGAAAAAATTTTTTGTCTAGAAGAAAACAAAGTATATTAAATTGATAGATGATGGAGTCAAGAATGCAAGCCTTGACGTTTGTTACACTTGCAATAATCCATGCAAATCGGAGGTATACGCTCCTTATTTAATGGTACTCAGATGGGTCAAAGCTTTGAAACCTAGCACAATAACTGAGGGGTTACTGTTGGTGACAGACGATATTATTGTGGAATCCTGATAAGAGCACATTTTGTGAATAAATTATATTCACAAATGAACAATACTGTTCACTGGAAAATGGCTGATATACTCGAACAGATAATTCAGGAATATAAAGTTCATCACATTACCCAACTAAGTATTGAGCTTCGTTATTCCTCAGATATTGCCAATCGTTCACATTGTTTTGGTTGAAGTAAGGTATATATATATATATATATATATTACCATTATTCTCGCTGTGAAACATCCCCACAAAAAGACGAAGCCACAGAAAACCAGAAAATATACTTCGAATGAAGCTCCCGCGCTTATAATATCAATAGCGTCGTAACGTGGAAATACAGTCAAGTCTATCGCCGAGAAGTTAAAAATATGCAGGAAGTCAGTGACAATTCATTAGGAAATGAATGAAGAGCAGCAGACGTTTTTGCCTGCTTTGAAGAAATGCATAAAAACGTGTATTCCACGAAACGCGATGTTTAAAAATATGGAGCGAACAAATATATTATGCAATCGCATGTGAAAACTCATAAATATTGAAGGAGGTTCAAGACATGGTTAGAGAGCAGAACAATACCGGTGTATCTACGGCCACAATATCAAGAAATCTCAGAAAGATGAGGAGCTGGATAGAATCCGCCAAATAACAAGAACCATTTATTTAACCAATTTTGTTGGTATAATATCCTTAATCACGGATTAATGCTTTACACATATTTGAATTATCAATTGTTGATTCGTTTCTTTGAATTGCATCACGTACCACATTTCTCTCTGTCGATTTAAAAAAGGCTATGTGGCAATAGTAAAAATGCCATGATAGGAAATGTACAATTGCAAGGAGGTGAATATAGAATTGCAATACCCTGTAAATAGATCGAAAATCCCTAGATATAAATAAATTCACAAATTCTACTTCATATCATAAACTATAAAATAAATTTCATAATGTATTTTAAATCATTTTTATCGATATCTAGTGGTCCTAGAGTCACTCTCATGATTGGATGAAGAACTACTAAACGAGATCGTAGAAAGTGTTTAATGTACACAATTTTACAATTTTTATCATGAATAAATACTGTTGGAATGCTCAAAATGTAAACTAATATATATTTGAATTATGAAATTCTAATATTTAAAGAGTTAATGACAAGGCTTTCAATAAATTTGACCGCGTTCGGATTCTAATTTTATAAAATTTTATGTGAAATTCGTTTATACTGTTCTTGATTTCGTTAACTTTAAAAATTCAATAAATTTTTTAGATACTTGTATTGTTTATCAATACACAATGCGTTTGCTAACACAAATCAGTAACATTTAAATGATTCGTATGTTCACTGTAAAAATGTGTTTAATTTTAATTTTATTTTAGATACATCATTTTCGTTCCGAATTTCCGGTATGGACATTCAAAATTATTCGGTTTTTTTATTATAAGAAAGTAAATGATAAATTTTTAGCAGATTGTTGCTGTTAGGATCAGAATAATTTCAGTTGATGACTGCTTATATTAGACTAGATAATCTAACCACATGTTTTCAAGACCCTTAAAGATAGAATCTATATATATATATTTTCATATATTTTTTACAATAAAAAAAATAAGAACTTTTGAATATCCATATCGGAAATTAGGAAATTCAGATCGAGAGAACGTGTACGATAAAAGGATGCTTTCATGAACTAATTCATGAAATATTATATTTTTCCCTCTATATATTTCATTTCATCCAGATGAATAATTATCGAATCTGGTCATAGTTAAATCATAATAATCATGTAAAATAAGATCCCCCATCTATAATACCCCTCATTTATCTGAAAGTCAATTCAATTCAGGTAATTTCTATGATATTTCAAACAGTTTTTTATCATGCTTAAAACATGCAATACATATGAATATTAGTTAATTGTAGACCCGTAATGGTATTTTATTTAATTTTAACTTTTATAAGGGAATCGGTTATTGTTGACTAAATGTAAAGTATTCAGTCATGTTTGGGTACTTAAAACCGTTATATAGCCTTCTTAATACTATTTAGATCATTAAGTCCATTATTTAGTAACTTCTCCTTCCGGATTTGATTTTATTTACTATCCTTTTAAATCATATTTTATAAACTGCATCAATTACTTTTAAAAGACTAATATCTGAACTTTAGCGCGTTGGAATCTTCAAATAATAATTAATCATCTTGATAAATTATGGCTAAGTTAGTGGAAAAATATATAAGTTAAAGTAATCTACCAAATAGTTGAATTTTATCGATTTTAAGAAGATCAAAATATCCCGTTTGATTATCATTCTGACTAATAATGCAATGAACGAAACCTATTTTAGCGATTGCCACAAAATTATATAAACTAATCTACCGAATTACTACGACTAGAAACGATATTCTTAACATATAAAATGTGATGGATTTCACATTTTTTATTTCAATATGTTTAGATATAAGTAAATATAAATTGATAAATAATATTTTATCCATCAGATGTGTTTTATATTTTCTTTAAACAAAATCTATAAACAAAGGATACAAAACACCTTGTTCTCCTACCAACAATATGACTTGCCCAAATAAGAAGTTATGCTACAGCCATGCAGAAAAATGTGATGGATTTAAAGATTGTACTGATGGCTCAGATGAAAAAAACTGCAAAAGTAAGCTAAATTTTAATATTAGATCCTGCTCCATGTATTGAAAAAGTTTTCATCGAATGCAAAAACAAAAATGGACATGTCTGCCTTTCTAAAATATGCGATGGCGTTGATGACTGCGCAGATGGGTCAGATGAAAACCAAGTTCAGCTTTGCAGTAACTAAAATCATAATAAGATGGTCAAAACTTTTCACAAGCAATCAGCCTTAATTCAAAACTAGAAGGGCATGTTGAATTTTCTTGGCATGTTGAAGACAAGACACATTCGTTTCATGTTACAATCATAGACCTGTATTACTTGATATGATATTCTAGAGATAATAAAAATATTCTGATTGACGACGTCGTTAAACAGGGACGAATAAATATCGGAGGTCATGATTACTGTGGCCGATACATGATAATTACGAAAAATACTATCAATTATAACATTCAATTCCACGCATACAAATATTTACCCAGTAAAAGCCGTATTCCTACCCACATTATCTATAATTACACAAATCGTATGTTGACATGGGGTGACTATTCTTATTCGTGTGTTCCGAGAATATTTTATGTATGAATACGTATAATTAAGGTTGAATGTCACAGCCAAATTCTGATTAAGAGAAATTTCACAATTTACAACCGGTTAGAAATAATTCACACAGAAAATCTGGAATGCAAAGTAAGATCGTATATGTTCAGGTTGCCGCATGCCCATACCCAGTTTTCAACCAATCATGTAGTCCGTTCTCACAAACAATTAACGTAATATTCGTCCAAGAAAAATTGATTTCAACCACGCTGATTATTGTCATCGTAATATCAGCCGTTCTGATTTTATACGTCCTGTCGATCATAATAAGAATGATTCTGAAGAAACCAATAATTGAATTAACTCCTTGCAGAAAACTGAACTGTTCTGGACTATTTAAGAATCAAGCAAATACTTGTGACGAACCAACCGAGAACCATTACCAAAAGGGGAATTAATATTAGTAAAAATTACCAAAAAGAGATATTGACAACTGATAATTTTATCTTTATCTTATGATGTTGAAACGATTTAGGTTTTTCTCATAATATCTGATAAAATATTTCGATTTTCAGCCTTGTTCCATGTTGAGCATTTCAACCATTTCAAAGATAAAACAATCATGTCGAGCTAACACAAAAGATTCATTTCTATGTTGTATCATGATAATGAAACTATCTGCTGCGCATGTCTACGATTTTACATTTAATCAAAATCAATTTATTGATCGAAAGAGCACGAATTCGAAAATAGCAGCAGTTTATATTTTAAAATGAAAAATATTCTGTACGTTAGACTGAAATTAGTTCCTACGAAGCTTAAATAAAAAGCAATATTAAAGCCAATATGTGTTAAAATTTTTAAGGTGTAAATATAGTCCATTTCGTTAAAGAATGTAATATTTAGATTACACCCTTTGTACACATGCGCGAATATTCAAAAAAGTTGTTAGATTAATCCATGGATTTGAGCATTATTTCCCCCGTTTAAGGCATTATGTACAAAATGAGGTTTGTAAAATTTATCACCATCCTCTAACAAAAATCCATATATAAAGCTTGAGAAATTTAAAATGATATTCACATCCACAAGCGCATTCACCTATCGTTATTCTATCATTTACTATTTAAACTCTATATTAAGGATTTTTTGAAATGGTGAAAATTTCATCAAATAAATTCTACATGTAAGATTTGAATATTGATATACATCATACACCAGAGCTTCTCAATCTGATGGTCCAATGACCTTTTTTAAGGGTAGATGATTAAATCTGAAAATTTGAGTTTTTTTGTCTATTCGATCGCCTAAAAATTCACATGCAACAATTTTTTTCTGTTGGGTGTAAGAATTTTATTTCTGATTGTCTTTAGAAGGAAGATTATGTAACTAACTAAATAATATGATTTCAAACATTTTGAAGTTTACACCATAAATATTTTTAATGATATAAACTACTTATTGTTCAATGATCGCATGGCGCCCTGAAATTTAGCTCATCTAAGGATAAAAATATATCGTCAATATTAGTTCGATTTTCATGATTTCGTTGCCTATTAACCTAATTGAAAAGCACTATGATTTCGAATTTGTAATATAGCAGTTTTATAGCTTCATGCTAGTTAAGTTAATTTATAAGAATTGGACTGTTATAATTAAGTGATACTTCTGTCAACTTCTCTTTAGCTTCAGTTTAGTCAGTTCTATTTGTAGAATCAGCAAAGATAACATGTAAAACATTTCAAAAACAGATCGCGAAGTATAGAAAGCATGGGGATGATTTTTGTGGCTTGGATGTCACTTAAGTAGGTAAATCTGGTTATTGACAACAAAAATTCGGTCTCGGTGGCCAACGTCTATCAACAAAACAAACTGAAACTTCATTTTGAGGAGAAAAAATTTTTTGTCTAGAAGAAAACAAAGTATATTAAATTGATAGATGATGGAGTCAAGAATGCAAGCCTTGACGTTTGTTACACTTGCAATAATCCATGCAAATCGGAGGTATACGCTCCTTATTTAATGGTACTCAGATGGGTCAAAGCTTTGAAACCTAGCACAATAACTGAGGGGTTACTGTTGGTGACAGACGATATTATTGTGGAATCCTGATAAGAGCACATTTTGTGAATAAATTATATTCACAAATGAACAATACTGTTCACTGGAAAATGGCTGATATACTCGAACAGATAATTCAGGAATATAAAGTTCATCACATTACCCAACTAAGTATTGAGCTTCGTTATTCCTCAGATATTGCCAATCGTTCACATTGTTTTGGTTGAAGTAAGGTATATATATATATATATATATATTATTGTCATATTAAAAACGTGTTTTTCATCATTTGACCTCTTGAAACAACTACTACGGCAGGGGATGTATTTAAAAAATTGGTTTATTTCCTAAAAACAAAAAATTATTTGTGGTGTCCGTACAGATGTTGAGGCAATTATGTAAGGATATCAGTGTGGGTTTGAATTTTAGGTACAGAATAAGTCACCGAAACTTTATTGGAGCATCCTGTATGATTCGTTTAAATAATGTTAGCAACGAAACACTTTCACGAGATTTACAATTTGTGATGAAAAATGTAATTTATTCTCTGAATTGTGTTGCTGCCAATTCTTCAAGCATTATATTGTTTTATATAATCAGTAATGGATAGAACGCATCC
>JWZT01004474.1:136538-159343 GCA_000827895.1 Thelohanellus kitauei
GAACTGTTAAAAAGACGCCATATCCCGTTTTACCAGAGACTATGTGGTGTCTTTTTCCATTTACAACAACATCTTTATGACAGTGGGTCTTTTATCCTTTACACTATAAATTCTAAATATTGAAGTATACTTGATGCAAATGATGGCATTCTTTGTGCTCTTTCTAAGACTACGAAAGAGATCCCGTATCTGCCTAAACAGAAACCAGTTTAACGTAAGCACTGACGTTAGTCTGGTTACATATATTGTCTCAACAAATTTTAGCCATGTATTTAAGATTTTTGCCCAGATTTCGCTAAGTATTTCTAAATAAATATACTGTATGAATATGTTTATCGGGCTACATAGGAATAATAATAATCCATTTCACGAAGATTGAATTTCATTTGACTCATTAGAAATATATTTGGCACAAAAATATTTGTATACTATTTGATTATTAAGCAGAATGCGGATGTTATATACGGTTTCCGTAAAGTTATTACATCATTCATATCAGATATTCATACCCTGATTGGGAGTGGTAAATTTTTAAGAAGTACATCTACTTATGCCGGTCAAGGGAATATGATTTTAATTGAGAGTCCGGGATGGTCCCGACAACTTGTTTGATGTATTAGGTAGATTAAATGTATTGAAACACAAAAAGGTTAAGAACCGCTAATATAAAGGGAATTAATCGATTTTTTTCACTGGTTTTAATGTAGCAAACTTTCTATGATTAACAAGATCTTTTCAGACCTTCCTAAATATATTAAATTTCAAAAACGCTTCGACTTTTTAAATGCTTTCACTTATTCTTTCCAACATAAAATTTGAATAGAAATTAGCCAGAATGATTAATTAAGAAGATATCCTTAATTTTGACATTTTCTTAATAATTAATGTAGCATGATTCTCTACGACGCAAAAAAGATATTTGTAAAGTAATCCAAAACATTAAAGGCATAGATATCAAATTACTACATTATACGCATATTTAAACCTAATGTATCAAATACTTGTAGTCTTGTTAGAATGTAAAATATCATCAAGTAAAATAGTTAAAAAGTGTGTGGTTACTCGGAATTCCATCCCCAAAATTATTATTCGCAAATTTTTGCCGCGAACATCCATGGCTCGTATATGGACGTAGAATTACAAAATATAAAATTATGCATAATTTCTCATTCCCTGATAACAAAATGTATTTCTGCTTATCTACTATCTATAGATTTTATTTACTAGTTTTGGATATATCTATTTATTTGAAGCATAATTCTAGAGAGTTCTTTATCTCAAAATCGTTCAAAATATAACAGCAGATTCAAAACAATTCAACCGAATCAACATCACTCAACTATTTATTGTTGTTTTAAAAGCAAATCGTTTTTTTAGAAGTACCTTTTCGTTTCCGCAGGTCCTGAAAATATTTTCAGAACTCACGAAATATAAACAGCCATAAATCAAGATGGAACGAATAGGCAACATTTTTTCTAACATTACATCGGCGCTGTACAAATGCAGGACGTCGTACACCCAAAATGGATCAAAACAATAAGCATTCTTTCTATTGTGTACAAGAAATCATATTTTGTGTACAAAAGGTATACCGAAAAATTCGAAAATCTCTTCCGAATAGATTTATACCTTATATATCGGTCGATGTGTCCTCAAAACATTTACTCTACTAATTCATCACCAGAGACAGTGTTTGATTTGGGAGGCTTTTCGTTAGAAAACTCACGTAAAAGCCATATAGGGTGTTTGAAATTGTAAAAGATACAAGAAATATTATCAATATATTTCTGAAGTGTAAACCGTATAAATTTATTCACCAAATATTAAAGTGATCTCGATTCTCCAGCAATGGGATTACCAAATCTTATCACATCTAAGCAGGAATATTTATTACTGTTAAATCGATGGCTCAGAACCAAAAAAATGATATTGAACAGCTAATAAATAGATCAAGGTACCGAAACAAAGTTTTTTAACATAAACAATTGTACACATATCCTTAGTTAGTTAACTATGCGATCATCCGAATGAATCGAATAACATATTTATGAATGAAACTAAAGTGACAACTAGTCAAATTTGTTGAGAATTACAAACATTTTCCGAAGATTTGTTTTACATCCTAAAAACTGACTCGAACTTTTACCAACAGGTTATTTGAAATTTATCAATGAATTGTCAAGTGATCGTGATGATTTTGGCTCGTTTTGTCCTATTTTCATATTTATCGGGGATTAACGAATCTCCAGAAGTGAAAATAGAAACAAAATATGAGGAATTAAAATCTGAAAAGATTTCCGAAAAAGTATTTGGATATAACTTTGACATCACTCATGTAAACGTTACAATCTGATGAAGACTCCTATAAATATTGACAGTAAAGATCCGAAATTTGAGATTTGTCACGACAAAAAAGAAAATTTTGTATATTTTCAAGCATTTGAACAACAAAACAATGGAAAATACTTGGGATTGTTTATGGCAGATATTAAGACCCATAAAATTTACAAAATTGTCATTACGTCAGGTAAAGAAAAGCAGGCGTCTAAAATATCAAAGATCTGGTGTTATTATGGGTCTTTGTATTGTTATGACGATCAAACTGATCATCTATTAATGAAACTCAGCAGGGATGAGAATTTTAAGGCATTCAATTTCAGTGATAAATTGGAGGACATATTTTTTGATGAATTCGAAAAAAACAACAATGCGCTTCTTACTCAAAGCCAAAACGTGAAAATTAAAATAAATTTAGTTATTTATATTCGATTTTGAGTCTACTAAATGGGAATTCATTTCACCAAAAGCTTCTGTGCCAAGATGGTATTCATTTATTTACTCACAGGTTTGATAAAATTAACCTATTTTTTATGTGTAAGATTATGAGTTTATCAAGACAATAATGAGAAGCTAAACTCCTATATAATGACAACTAACCAAACAACAACCGTTGATGGCAATGTGATCAAGTATAGCAGCGACAAAGACATGGTTTGGTTACATTCAAATGTAAATGATATTTTAATCGAGATGCCATCTTATTTCAACATGATTTTTTTTGTTTCTTCGAAATGGGACGATGTGTTTGTTGACATGATGCATGAAGTATACTGTATTTAAAATCAGGTGAAAGAAGTTATTGAAGTGACTATTTCAAATCACATGATGTATGTTCTGACGACGTATCACGAAGATATCAACTACTGTTACGTGACAGATATCAACGCACTAGAGTTTAATCGATTTGATGTCGAATTAGAAAAAATAGAAGAGTAAATGTTCTTGATTTAACAGAAATTATTTCAAGGGGACAAAATATTTATCAATTATAGAAGGACTCCCAGAAACAATGCTGATTACTAAACAAGTGTTCCATCTTGGAAAAGACCTTACATTAAAAACATTTGTTACATACAACGCCGGGAAAACTTGGGCATATCTCAGGTTCAAAAATAAACAAAATTCTCCATGTAAATCAGTATTCAGATCGTTCATATTAGGCAATGTGTGACATTTCGATTCTTCCGGGCAAAAAAACACTTTCGAGCATGCTTAAATATTCACCAAAGAATCCATTTATTATCATTGCGCCTTGTAAAAGAAGTGTCATATAAGGTACTTTGATTAAAGAAAATACCGTACTGGAAACAAGACTGATGATTTCTGACGATGGCGGCTTAAGCTGGATATATGTAAACTGCCATATAATTTAGCCCAAAATTAATTTTAGATCAATAGAAATATTGAATGAAGGCGAAATTTTGGTTGGTATGGAAGACAACAAACATTTGCAGTAATTTTTATTATGATTGTAGTGTAAGTTTAGATTATGGAATGAATTGGCAAATATTAAAACTTGGGACTGGAGAACATCAAATACTTAAATTAATAACTGTTACAGGATCCAGTTACACCTTGGCAATGGTCGGTAAAAAGAGTGACTCTGGATTTCATATTTCAATCCTCAATTTCGCAGAAATCTTTAGTAAATAATATGATTTAAGATTCCCAGAAAAAGAGTGTCAGTTATCCGACTATGATATTTACACTCCTGGATCTCAAATTCGAGATCAATGTTTCATGGGCCGAAGAGGATATAATTATTACAAGAAGCCCTCGTCAGTCTGTAAGAGTTCCAAATTGAATCTCCCAAACATTTCTTTTCATAAATGCATGTGCGAACATGAAGACTATCGATGGTAATTATATTTTCTTCTAATATAATTTAAGAAGTAACCTGATACGCTTCAGAGATGCTTTAAAATATACACTGTTAGAGTTCACTTCAATCACTCCCGACAAATTTAAATTTTGAAAACAATATTTTGAATCTTTCGTGTTTAATATTAAAAGACTTTAATACGATTACTTCCTAGTTTTTCTCGTAAAATGATGAAATTAACAATTTGCTAGTAAGAAGAATAAAACTTTTCAGATTTCAGACGTTTCTTGTTTTTTAGCTTCAACACTCTGAACTCATTATACTTCCTATTTTTCGTTTATTTTGAATAGAAACTTGCAAAAATGCTCTAAATATAAATATTTTGTAGTAAAAATATTTTTAAAAATCACCTCGGATTTTCTGATTGAGTGCGACATTTTTAAGATGAATATTTTTTTGATTTTTTTGAAAATTCATGAATATTGAGAAGAAGAATACATTTGTTTCAAATACTTTTCTTGAATTTTTATCATAGATAGTACGCCTGTTATGTCTGAAATCGTTTATATCGTACCCATGATAGTCAGAAGACAATATATCACGTTAAACCGTTTTCGACAGAATTTCAAATTCTGTTTAAGATATTATCGCAGCTGTATAAGAGATATTTTGCACTTTTTAAAATAGGTTGTGGTTAAGGTTAAGCATCTGCAGGTAGAATAAGAGAAATTTGTTCAAGTTTATCGAAACAGTTACCAGTAAAATTCAAGTATTATGATTGCGAAAGTTACTACTACGCATGCTATTTACGAGTTAAAATACATTATCATAAATTAAATTTTTTAAGAAAAAAAGCGTCGGTTTTAATCAGGAAATCCATATCAATGAAATTTAAGTTTATTTAAGCAAAACGTTTTCTTTGCAAAATTGTCGAATTTCAGATGATGAAATTCGAAGTTTCCGACATCGAATTTATTTTAAAAAGACAATTTTAGAAAGATTCATTACTGTAAGGCTAAACCCAATCTCATTAAACGACATCACATATTCCGATCTATAATTTGAATGGATATCCTCACAAACCTAAAAGGTATTATCAATATCAATTTACTTATAAATACAACATCAGAACCTTTGAATGTCATCAGAGTAAGTCGGCTATTTTCGACGGAAAATGGTTTAAGTGAACTATAAAAAATGACTATTTTTAGATTATACTTACCATTTTAGATAATAAACACAATTATGAACAATATCTCAACTTAAATGGAATTTTAGAATGTTCATCTACATCAATAAAAAAGTGTATTATGTTAACTGTTGTGATCAAATATTCGTTGAACAGTCGTATTGATTATTCCTTTTTATGGAGTTAATGAATTTAACCTCCCATAACAAGTCAAATTCCTTCGATTAACCGGATTCTAATTTAGTAAATTCAACAATTTAAAACTTTGTCCACATATCGTTTTTCAAAAATGAATTCAAGAAAATCAACCCATAATTTGCGGTTTACAGAGTGATGTAATCATTTATAAATGTATAATTTCATTTCATCAAATATGTATTGATTATAAAAATATTCGTACCTATAATTTTCATTCATAAGATCGCCTTAATATCACGAATATCATCGTTTTAAAAATATTAAAAATTGAAACATCAAAATTTCATATATTTTCAGATTCTCAACCATTAAATGAAAGATACTTCATAATAAATTTTATCCCTTGAATTTGTTAAAATAGAAAAGCGCGTTTACATTTACAAATTGAGACCAAATATACGATAATGAATGGAAACATAATCCTATTAAGGCTCATTTATAACCTTAAAATAAACCATAACAGAAATATGATTTATAAACCTCAAAAATTACAAGAAATAACGGTGTAATTACAGAGAATAAAATAGTGTTTTAATACGGTGTATTTTTACATTCTATGCTGAACAGCTATATATAGGTTCAGGAAGGCTCGTTATAAATTCATAGTATAAAGTATGAATAATGATTATTGTATTCCTCTATTTGGCATGCGATTAAATTTTTCAAATGTCTGATTCTGGAGGTTATATCTGATCCAAACCAATAATACTACCCGTAAAAATAATTTTTTTGTCTTTCTATTGTTTAACTTGCATAAACATAACATTAATCATTTGAATACCGCCGAAAACATACAATCTGTAACTCTGAGATGAATCACCTGCACATCTATTGACTTTCTTGAGTAATCATATGTCCAAGTTTGTTCTCTAAAACATCTAACTAGAATCTAACTGTATATGTACTTTGTGCCATTTTTATTGCTACATTTTACTAAACACATCTGAAGATGAGAACCTTACACGCTTCTGCATAATATTCGTTTAATATTATGCATCATTTATTGATGCCGCAATTAAATTAAAAAAATGACGGCTTCTTTGGTGGGAATGTGAAACTTGCCAGTTGTACGAATTATTTTTAGTATCTAATAGTTGTCAATTTAACACCTCAAGTACTGAAATACTTACAATTTTTTTTAATTCATCGAATAGCCATGCCGCCGTTTCTTTTCCATAACAAAACAGATCTCTTAAAAGTGGGGACTATTAGTAGATTTCATTGATATACAGAAACAGTTTTATTTCAAAGTAAATATTCTTTGATGCCGTGTACATAACATAGTAAAAGCACTGACCGATGTTCATCAATCGGTTCTTGTCAAATGATGCATATATGATTCTTGGGTGCAAATGGTCATGAAGTGTGGGACAAATTTGCAAAAACACTTCAATGCGCGTTCTATATTCTGGTGTAGATTGCATCCATTTATAAATTTTGTAATTTTATGGCCACCCTTTGGTCATACGAACTAAATAGACTGTTATAATGAATCCAGATTTAAATAATTATCTATTTACGCTTGACTTATACATGCCAATACCTTATAGAAAATTTCCCGAGTTAACATTAAATCAAAATACGAAATTTAACTCTAAAGATCACAAGTGAACACAAGCACCTCTGTTTTATTCTTATTTTTGAATATTGCTGCAAAATTGAAAGTCGCGCGATGTGCCTTGAGTTATCATCATCCAATTTTTTAAACTTATTACAGAAAATAAGCGAATTTAAAATGTAATCATCTTATACAATTTTTTCTGATATTTTTCTGACTCAAACATCTGTGTCGCAACGGTTTGGGGATCTTGTTCTTACAGAGTTGACTACTGAATAGATTTTAATTTAATGTAAGAATGTCCTTTTTTCACCAATCTATCTAGAAACATTACGTGTGATTATTGTTTATAATTTTTTTAGATATTCAATGCTTTTATGATTGGTAGTCTTAATTTGGGACTACTTGATATAATATTTTAAGATATTCCTTTATATTTCACATCTATCAAATTTTTGGTTTCAAATGAGTGGAAAGAAATGGAGAATAAATTTTTTAAATTTATCATTGAATTGACATCAATTATAAGTTACAAATCTTTAATTTGGGCCCTTTTTTATAATGATTCATGATTTAGTGAGAAAACCATCGATTCTATAAACGAAAGATGTTTCATCGAATCATATACTTTATGGGAGGAATATACTCCACAATGTCAGCAAACCAATAAATTTGTGGAAGCTTTCTTAAAGTAGATGGATATTATGATAATAGACGAACTAATAAACACGATAATGTGTGTATAGATGATTTATTAGTGCATGGAGAAATGGAAATATGCCACTATCAATGTATGCGACCTGATCATCAGATAATTATGAAACCATATCTCTTTTGGCAAATAACAAGCTCTTGTTTTATCTAATTTATGAAACCTTTAGAAAACTCGACGAATTTCCTTCTGAATTACAAGTAATTGAGAGGATATACGACGTTGCAGTTAATAAATTCGAAAAATGCATTTATACGCATGTCAATACCGGAATCGTCAGAAAATGCTACTACACCAGGCTTCAAATCGACAAAATTTTTGAAGTTATCATTCTCGATTCAAATATTGTGGGAATCGAGATTGATATAAGTACAAACCACCTATACTATTATGACAAAAATTCAATAACCCTACTCCACACTCGATATTTCACCAGAATGACGATCTACAAAACAGAACATATAATTTATTACTTTAAATTCGATTTAAATTCTGAGTACGCCATATTCTGATGCAGTCAACTGTACGTCTCTTATGTGGAAAAAAACACAAGAAAAATAATGATTCTGATTATGACGACATCTGGAGATGAGATATTTTCATTTCCAGTTGAAGACAAAGTGCAAGAAATCGGTTATTCAGAGGATTCATACCATATTTATACGGAGTCGAAATATATGAAGGCAGACTTGAATAAACAATACAAATATCTGGTTTATATCAAAATGATTTTAGGAACGAAACTTACCCAAAAAGATGAGAATGATCGAATATGGCACGAATGATATATTCATAACATCTATGGGAATCAAAATCGAATCAAAATTTATGTTTTTTGGAAATATCAAGAAATCAAATTATGAACCGGTTGTGAAATCATGTATGTCTATCATTATCTTAAAATCGCTAGTTTTTTCTCCATTTTTTGATAAAATGATGTCATCATTTTTAAATGTTAAAATTGATTTTCTCATTACTGTAATTTTTCGTCAATGATTTCAAATAATAATCGTCACTCTATTCAGAAAATAAATGTGATTTTTTACGAAAATACGCGAACGACATAAAATTACGTTTTCGATTCATTTTGTTTTATTTAAGTCATTTTGAATCGTTATTTCCACAAATACGTATTAAAACAATACAGACGCGGATTTTATGATTCGAATTGAACAAGAACGATCATAAAAATGCCTAATTGAAAGTCATTCCATTCAGCATTTCATCAAGTTACGTTAATTAAATATAAAAATCGATTTACATTTATTTTGAGATGACTTATTTGATGTTATGACGGTATTGTAGTTTAATCTGATTATTCCATAAATTACGCATAAATTTATAAAATCAAGAAATTTCACAAAAAATGTCGAATCCATTTTTGTTTTATTCTTAAACAGTCAAAAATTAAGAATGTTCCAAAAAGACGATTGATATTTATAGATAAATTGCATCTGATTAATCATTCTTCAAAATCAAGTTTTCGGTGTTTCTAAACCAGACATGTCAATGGAGAAAAATTCTGTCATCTCCATATGCTTAGTAATTAAAATCCTCTCAAATCAATATGAGGTTCATTTTTAGATCACAATAAAAATATGAAAAATTAAGATTAAAATGTATTAGATATTAACGTACAAAATAGCTCATTTTACAAAATGTCGCGCTTGCGCAAACAATATGTGATATTATATAATTATTGGTCGTTATTCTTTGATATACCATGTCAAATACTGTTAATATTTAATTCATTTTAAGATATAAATATTACTGATCATAGATTTGCAAAATGATTGCAAATACTCTAACTGTGAATATTTTTGTTCGACGACAAAGTCAAGAAGATTCAAATGTGGATGCCCTGATGGAATGATCCTCGATGAAAATTTGGGAAAATGCAAATGTAAAAATGTAACACAAGGCTGTTCAAGTAAATAATTTGTCAAAATAGTTTGCCAGCCTAATCAATTTCTATGTTCAAATAAACGATGTATCAACCAAATATATAGATGCAATGGAGTACCTGATTGTCGGGATGGATCTGATGAGTTGAACTGCCCAAAAAGTAAAACAATGATAATTCAGAATGTGAATTTGGTCAATTTATGTGTTTCAAAGACAAAAAATGCTTGCCAATGAATAAAATATGCGATGGTAAAAAGGACTGCAGTGATGGAACAGATGAGATGGATTGCCATCATAGTATATGTATGATATCAACTAAGTCTTACCCCGATGTGATAGGGGTAGTTTTGAGTGTTTCAATCAAAAGTGTATCAGTTCACACAAAGTTTGCGACGGGTTCAATGATTGCGGCGATTTTAGTGATGAAGAAGACTGTTTAGGTTGGTTGATATTCTCATTTCAGTGAAACGATGTGCGGAGTATGGAGCTCATTGTGACGATGGCACTTGTCTCTTCCTTCATCAAATGTGTGATGACATTTATAATTGTAAAGATTTCAGCGATGAGCGAGCATGTATTTTATACAATGTTACAAGGTAGCATGAGGGTTTTTAATACTCCAAATATGAGTTGTCTAGTTCAATGCGATAAAAAATGTGTTGAAGTCGACAAAATCTGCGATCACTTTTCCGACTGCTCCAATTTTCTGGATGAAAAAGAATGCGGTATTTATTCATCATTTGTTTAAAGTTGGTTCATTCTTCATTAAATAGCTGATAATATATAATTAAAAACGTCGATAGATATAAAAAACCAGGCTACTGCTGCAAAGAGATAAAATTCATTTTCAGAGTCAAATGATATATCCACTTTTAGATTTACATTAATAAATGAAAGATTGAACAAACTCTGTTGAGCGACAGTAAAATCAAACATGTTTCGATTTCAATAAATTTCCAGAAATGTAAATTATCATCACTAAATATTCAAAATATTAATTCATTTTTCAAAATTACATTTATTGAAGCCATCAGTTATAGTAAAATTTTAACTGCTTTTACGTCCTTATGATAATTTCCCATTCCTAGTTTTTGTGATATTTTGATCATGGATTCAGTTTGTGTTCGCACATGTACAATATTAAATCAATATATTTATTGACCAGAATATTCACAGTTCAATCTATGTTGAAGCCAGGGACAATTCATACCATAAAATCAATTTTAAATGCAAAAAATACAATTTATGTAGATATTGGTTCTTCCAAAACAGAATTATATTATCGTTCATACAAATAATATCCCTGATAACCTCTTGTTTTATGTTAGAAAATATTTAAGTAAATTTTAATATTTTTATAAAAATAACATAAATGGACATCCTGAACGCTTCGTGATAGTTTTCATATCTATTAAATGGAAAAGAATGAAAAAAAATCGAAAAATTCTTAAAATTAATATCTGGTTTTTACACCATTACAACATATTTCAACCTTATGATTTGTAACTAATCGTATACCGTCGAGTCTAGTTAAATGAACTTCGCTTAAGGGCACAATCTGATCGTGTTCATGCCCTAATTTGGTCTGATCTGACATTGATTAGTAACTATTTATATCAGATATTTGCACGTAGGCCTGCTCCGTTGAAACACAGGCTAGATAACTGACACTGCTCCAAATCTACAAATTGTTGTCCCTACAAAGAGGTTCTAACCTTATGACAAAGTTGATAAAGAATGGTCCCCATAAGCTGATCTGACACATTCTCACATTTGTGCCCACCAAAAGTGGACTTGAACAGATGCTGATGAATCAGAAGTTGAGGATATAAATGTTAGATGTCTGGCAGTAATGCTAACTCTTACGCTCCTGTGCAAGTCAAAATTCATTTGAGACCCTTTTCAAAGCAATCGGGCGATTGATGCCAACCTATAAGTCAGCCACTGCAATAAACACAGACTGATATACAGAATCACAAATCAGGTACATGCACGAATCGTAAAAAAATGCTCTGAAACCATGAATAAATAATACGTGACATAGTTTTAAACAAAAAATTACACGTTGTTTTATTGACCTTTATGATACCTTGCAATGCTTCAAACTCTGTTTTTGAGAAATATCAAGTTTTCAGTCATTGCCTGTTTACAAACAATTCCCTTTTTATTGAAATTCAATACATAGTTATTGTAAACGCGAGTATAGCAGGGATGTTGCAATTAACCAATCACATGGCTACGTCCACTACGGATTTTTGCACGGTCTGCTTATTTGAAATTTGTTCTCTAGGCCAAAGGACGTTAACTTCATCTGATTTGACTGTATTTTATCGAAGTTAATATCTGTCTTGTGATTAAAATCACTATCAATAAGATCTTTCAACCTACTCACAAATTATGAATTTTTAGTGCGTAAACATTGAATAAATAGATTTTCTTTCTTTGGTAAAAGATTATCATCTAGAAAGTTGTCTTTCTTTGGTTAAAGCTTTTGATCTAAATAGTGGCATGCCGCATTACGAATACATTGTTTATACCTTAGATTTCGTAATATGATAGACCAGTTAAGGTACACATTCATCAAATTATTCAAATTAGTTCAATTAAAAGCGAAAAATCATGCAATTATAAAAACGGAGAGAAATATAAACATTAAAATACTTTGAATATCATTCGACAAAGAACCAATGAACACAGGCCTCGATGAGGTTACATATAAGAAAATGATTCGGTTTTGTTAAGAGTGCGGAGATGGTTCAGAACTTTGAGTGTACAGCCTTTTATCTATTTTATTTTGTCAGTTTACGCTTACTCAACTAGAATCTTTCTTCAAATAAGTTAACAGAGATGACCGAAGTGAGTGACTGAGCATAGTTGATAAATTGCTATTTTTTAGAACTTATCGCCTGTTGTTTAGGGCAAACCACATATGTATTTTTTCAGAAACACGCTAGACATTGATAGACTGATATTCACGTGATTTTTCCTTTTCATCAAATAAATATACCTCGATAAACACTCAGAATTCAACCAAAAGTAAAACTATAACGAAATGCACTATCAAACAATGTTTTCAATTAAAATACCTGAGTACCACTTAGCTTAATCAATTGCTTTTAAAAGAAGTTGGTGACTATTAACGAAAAATCACAAGATGAGAAATATTAGGTAATCTAGGCGAATCTAATTTAGGGTTATCCACTATTCTAGAAAGACAATGTTCATGAATTACAGTTATTCATATCAAAAATATGGCATTTGATAAAATATCGATTTCTATAAAAGTGAGATGAAACCGTTTAAACTGATTTTATCCGATGCAGTGAGTGTAACAGAACTATCATACTTGTTTGGAAAATTTCAACGTTGGTTTGGACTTTTTGATATGATTAACTTATTACATCAAATCAATTTATTTACTTTTCATGAAGCATTTCCCCTATTAATATTGACTATAAATTAGATTTAGAAAACTGCATAAACTCAAAAATTTATTAAAGACAAATTGCTGAATATTGACGTGTTGAGCTGTCGAATAATAATTAGATATTTTGATTATCCATGTTAAACTGTTTTAAAAAGCTTTACATTGAAACATTCATTCAGCAAGGCGGGTTTGTCATTTCCTTGACAAAATAATAAGTAAATTCCTGAATTATAATTTGTGACACCAGTGGGTAAAACATATTGGTTTTATAAAATTGAATTTTTAACAATTTTATGCAGACTTAAATACTGTTATTTGCAAGGCGAGCGATTTGCAAAAAAGATAGTTGATTTAACTTTCATTTAATAAGGACAATAATGAAATGTATACTGCTTTCTCGTCAAAGATTTCAAAATAATTTTAACCATTCATAACTGCAGATTATCATTAACTCCCAAAATACGATGTAGCCGAACCTTCAAGATTTGATTCAATCTATCATTTTGATAAATATATGAATTAACCTACAATATAATAACAGATTTGTTTTATAAAAAAAATTTATGTGTTTTAAACCATTTTGTAATTAAAGGATACAAAACGCCATGTTCTCCAACTAAAAGCCTGGTTTGCTCAAATAAAAAATCATGTTTCAGCGAATCACAAATATGTGACGGATTCAAAGATTGCATTGATGGCGCAGATGAAAAAAACTGTAAAAGTATATTATTTTTTTGATATTAGACCCTGTTCCATGTATTGAAGGTGTTTACATTGAATGTAGGAACAAAAACCACAGTGTTTGTCTTTCAAAAATTTGCGATGGTTTCGAAGACTGCTCGGATGGATCGGATGAAGATCAATTTTGCAGTAACTGGCATCATTAAAAGATACTCAAAATTTTTCACAGGCAATCAGTTTAAATGCCAAAGATCAAGGTCACGTGGAGTTGTCTTGGCATACCGATGACCCGTCACATTCGTTTCATGTTACAATCATGGATCTGTACCACCGATTATTAATATTCTAGAGATAATCAAAATATTCTTATTGACGACATCGTTAAACATGGTCGAATAAATACTGAGGGTCATGAGTACTGTAGCCGATACATGATTATCACAAAAAATACCGTTAATTATAACATTCAGTTCCGCGCATATTCATATCTACCGAGCATAATCCAAACTCCCACAAATCTCGTCTATAATCACAGGAGCAATTTATTGACATGGGGAGACAATTCTTTTGCTTGTGTTCCCAGAATATTTTATGTGAGAATATCAATAACTAAGATCGAATGTCATAGCAATATTCTGATAAAGAGAAATTTCACAATTAACAACAGTTTAGAAATAATACACACTGAAAATCTGGCATGCAAAGTATTTTATATATGTTCAGGTCGCCTCATGTCCATACCCTGTTTTCAACCAATCATGTAGCCCATTCTCGAAAACAATCGACATAATCTTCGTTCACGAGAAAGTCATTACAACTGCGCTGATAATTATAATCATCATATCTGCAGTTCTGATTTTATACATCCTATTCATTATTATAAGGATGATTCTGAAGATACGAATACATGAATTCTATCTATTAAGAAAATGGAACTGTTTAGGACACAATAATGGTGATGCTATAACTCCTGGGCAATCAATTCAAATCCATTACCAAAGTGAAAAATCTTTAGAAAAATGAGATAACGGAATATTGATAACTCAATTTTATCTTCAAACATCATTATATTTAAACGTTTTCGTTTTTTATTTTATTATATTTCAGAGTATAAATTCAATCAATATATTATTACGTTTCGGCCATCTGACCCAAAATAATCATTTCGAAAAAACACAGGATTCGTGTGTTTCTAGCTATATTACGCTTATGATATTTTTTATTCGTTAAAAATTTTTTTAAAATCAATTTGTGATACATAAAATAGTAAATTCATAAATTAAACCGTTTTTACTAAAAAATGATAAATATTCAGATTTACAGACTACACGCCATAATTATGAATGGAATAAAAACTACTTTAAAATCTAATTTATGCTTTGAATAAATATTATTTAGTTTTGAATGGAATAATTAGATTTCCAACATTGGGGCACTGCTAATACATACAAAAATAGTTGTCATAGTTATAATGGATTTCTGAATGACTTCCTCCATAAACAAGGTCCTGTGTGAACGAAATGAAAATCATTCATTTTGATATGCACAAATTGCAGTGTTGCGCATTTCCAATCCTGAGTAAAATCAGAAGTTCACTTCAGTACACTCGGAAATTCCAAAAGCATATTTCAGATTTGTTCGCGCATGAATTCTAATGATACAAACCTTGCTTATTCCCCGGATCTTACACGTGTCATCCACAATGCTTTTTTCAAAATAACATCATAATTGCCTTGGATCACTTCGAGTATCAACAAGATTGTGTTATTGGCATTCTGACAGAAGCTATTTGAAACAAGTTTTTAATAAAGACATTATTTCAAATTTTTTTTTGTAACTTCTGCGTGTATTTAGTGGAACATTTGCTTGTATTCAGGATTTGACATGGGCTCAAATGGAACATCGGCATGGGAACAGGTGTATAATTTAACACCATCATTCAGAAATAAAACTAAGTGTACATCATATTTAAGATAATATTAACATCGTTGCAAGTCTTTGCGTTTCAATCACATATCGTATTTTTCGGTGAATACAGCGCATTATTGTGTGAACCGCCGCCCATTCTCAATTTTCAAGAAAAATGTATTTTTTACATATCTATGCCACAGAGTTCAAATCATTTAACAAAACCCATGGCTTGTGGTCAATAAAGCAAGATAATCGTTATAAATTCATATATTAGCCGCATCGATGTAAAGGCTGCACGTTAAAATCTCGGGGAAAAGTTCTGGGCTTATACACCGGAAAGTAAAATACTAGTCATAATTAATTTATACGATTTTTGAGACAGTGAAAATTTCCGCTGGCCATATATTCGCCGAGAAAATTATGGAGATTCACATAAATCATACTTTTATATTCATTAAGACTTATCAAAAAAGGGACATTCACTCCATTTTCCGAAATGTATTTTCCCAATAAAATGAGTGTATTGGATGTGAATTTCTATTAACGACCGAAAATTTCTTTGATTATTAATGAAGAGTATAAAAATCACTAACACACCAAATATTAAAAATAGTTATTTTGTACGATAAAAAATAATATTTATGATATAAGTGAAACATGATACCAGTTGTCATCAAATTATGTCACCTTTGTATGTTACAAATAAAGCGAATTGATTCATACAGAAGAGCTGGATCAAAGAATCGCTCAATCATTATTTGAACTATCAAAACATACCTGATAAATATCGTTTTAAGTATAGCATATATATTCTTATGGTTTTACGACGTTAATATTTTTATGTGCATATTTATATTGTATTAAACACTTAATAAAGTTTCCCATGACATTTTCTTACAAATATGAGTTCATAGGACGAGCGAAACAATACGAATGCTATCAGATATTTTGACTATCGATATAATTTATTAATTATAGTCAAACATTTGTAATAATCTCCTTAAACAAGCTCTGTAAATTACAAGGCGTGTCGTTTTCCAAGAATGGCATATGTTAATTTTATACTTTAGAAATGAGCTTATCCTTTCAAAAATCTTTAAAAACAAGTATATTAGACAGCGTTACAAACATTTCATATCATATTAATATTATTGCTGTTATCATAAATACCGCACTCTTTGAATGATAAATTGATGGTTTAAGTTGAAGGATAGCCCATCATTTTTTTGATAGATTTATTCATATTTTTTCACTCAGAACTCATGGTACAGTGTTTCTCTGCCCTTGTTTGAAATTTTTTCAATATATTCAAACTAATAGTAGGGATTTATAATAGATTTTTTATTTAATCCGTCATTTTTATGTATATTCATGTTTTTTTACATATTACCCTGCGCAACGGCCTACTTCGAAAGTTTTCAGGATTTTTATTTTCAAATTTTATCAGAATATTCACAAAATTAAAATACATAATTTGGAGTTTTTTATTATGTAATACTACGACTAATGAAAAAAAAGGCGCCTTAACGCTGATTTTATTTTTTTAACGTTGCAGATATTGTGCTATATTTTTTGAATTTTATAACATTCTGAGTTCTCTTGTCTTTTTATGTTTTCGTTCATTTTTTTGGTATGTTTTACAAATATAATTTCATTTTAACTCCATAAAAACTAATCTTTACTATGTTTGAAAATGGGAAATTTTACTATGCATCCATCTTTAGAATTTTCTGTTGCGTTTTCTTAGCACACATCTTTTGACATGGAAAATGAATATTTAAAAATCATACCATATTGGGGACGCTGCTATATTTTTTAATGGTTTGTAAATATCAAATTTAGTGGATTTTTCAGAAATTACCAAATCACAAAATTGAGATTCTTTTAATGCCCTACTCTGCACGAGAATGATGGCAGAGCTGTTGTTTCCAAAAGGAAATTTTTTTGTCCTCACTTTGAGAGTTTATTTTGTTATTTTTCTAAGTTCATTTTTTTGACATTGGGCCATCAGATTTTTTATCATGCTTGAGCAGTCCAGAGTCACCTTCCTTCACCCTGTGTGGCAGATTTTGTGAATATTCTGTCTTGGTAAATTGATTTAATTTATGATTACTTTTTCACAATTCTATGAAAATATTTATCTCTTTTGGTTAAGAACCTAAATATTAGTAAGCTTAATATTTACAGGAGTTGGTAATTTTCGAAAAATCGGATATTTAACGATTCCCCTACACCTCAAAAGCTTCCATGTGCTATAATATTTTGAAAGTTATTTTCAAAGGCAAAAAACGCGTGTCAAGAAAGCACACCCCCAAATTTCAAGGATGGCTGTTGACATAAAATTTCACACAATTCCAATTTGTACCAACCCATAAGATACATTTTTACACAGTTAAAATGAATGCACGAAATTGAACGTTTAGATGACGATATAGACCTGTACACCCTGATTTCCAAGTTTTAATCGATTTCATTTTAATGTATGTTTATCTTTCGATAATTATCAGACACTATTAACGGCGAAATTTAATTAGAAAATGTGTAATTACGTTGTAAAAAATTGAGCTCGGTCATACCTGACAAATATATGATGATACCAAATGATTTCTGATAGTTTAGTCCACAGATAAACCTATCTTGCGAAGGTGAACGTTGATAAACGGCGTATTTCTACATACGAATTCCCGGATAGCATTAGGATACTGATAATGTTTTTGACTGTGTGTTGGCGAAGATTAATGCTCGTTTGCATACTATTTGTATCTGAAGGAAATGCAATAAGATTCTGAAGAATCAAGATAACACGTGAAGATTCTGGAACTCAACCGTTATAAGATTGGTGCAGAATATGATGCATGCATTAAGTGTCATAGTATCGATGATGTTCCAGCAATTCATATGTCACATAAATTAAATGGAGGGATGGGTCAAACTGTGTTGTATTTAATTTTCCACCATTCGTGATAAAAATATAATAATGAACATAAAAATAAATTTCTCAGGGATAGAAAAATTTAGGCGGTGATCGGATACCTAGATGTGTGATGTGCGTTTAATAGCCTTAGATAGGATATCGATCGTTGACTTTGATGATTTATGACAAAAAAGTAGTCCATCAATATCTGATAAAATAAGATGTTAGGAAGATTCTGCAAAGAACATGTTCCTAATCGGAGCGCAACAACAAAATATAGGAACGAAAGGCTACCCCTTATTCGAAAAGATATCTATGGTTTCCTAAACTCTGAGGGCTTAAACCGATGAGCAGATATTCACTTTAAAAAAGAATATTGCATTCTTCCTTAAATTTCCTAATGTTAATATATCTTGAAGCCACGCTTATTTCGGTTAATAAATCGGTCGAGTTGGATGCCAGAGGTGTTGTATTGATAATTTACTTCCATTTCGAAAACAGTAACTAAATATGATTAAGCTATGGGGTACATGAATTTCAGAATATAATTTCAAGTTCCCTTGAATGTTTTGAAGTCTATAAAAAGACTTTCTTAAAATTGTATATTTTCAAGTTTTGATGCATTTTCATATTACTGGAGAAATGTAACTTTCGCCATTTTGCCATGATCGGACGATAAGGAAACTGAATTATAAGAGATGTAATTTCTAAACATATACCACCGAAAGATTAGTGTTTTGTGAAATTTTTAACTTATAGACATTTTTCAAGAGATATTATGTTAAAATCAAGCTATGTTTGGGATAATCATCGATGGTAATATGATGAAATGTTTTACTTTTAGACAAGAAAGCCGGGAAGCACGTCTGTCAATGTAAAATCATTTATGTCCAAATATATAAACAAATCAAATGTAAAAAAAATTACTTTTCTAGACAAAAGGATGTGAGGAAACAGAGGGGTGGCAGGGGTGGTCGTTCGATTAAATTTCGGATTAATTTATATATCACTGATCAGATATGTTATGAACTAACAACTTTGCGAGAATTACCAGGATTCATAATCTTAGAACAGATTTTTATGGCCAGACATTTTAAGAATGATGTCTGTTTATTCCTTTGTTTAATTATTGAATAAATGATTTAGTATCTATGCTATGTTACTATTTTAACGGAGCCATCGAAAGTGTAACATAATTCTTGAACAAAAAATTGACGATTGATGATACGAGATATTCTTACAAATTATGAAGAGTATGATTGGAGTAGACTATCTGCCTCTGATATTTTAAATTATGTTATCATATTCCTCATCTCTTTGGCATGACTGGACTATCCCAATCTTTAGTGGTTCTGATTTTTACACTCGCTAGATACTCATTATCATGAACGTAAAACTGTATTGCCTGCTATATGCCATTTTCAATGTTTATACATCATAATATTTACAAAAAACTACTCCACCCACTTCCTCTACATCTATCCTCTTAATAGATGTAGTTTTGTATTGGGCGCTACCAAGGATCGAGTTCGATATATCAGGCATGTCCGAAAAACATGCCCTTTGGTAGGCGTCACAAGAAGGCCGTTCGTCTTTACTTTGTATAGTTTCTTATATGACCAAACTCTGCACTCATCAGTGGCATAATTTTAAAAGTAACCTCATGAACCACTGAGCCGATGTATCTGCATACATCATGTGTACATATAGATGCAATAACTTTCATCAGTATGTAGGGAGATTGGTTTAAATTTTTATAAAGCTCGAACCGACTCTAAGCCTGCACCCGAATGCTTTCTCACTGGAAAGCCTAGGATGCTGGCAGCGATTTCCAGGGAAACGATAAAAAGATATTTGGCATTTGAGTTATGACCCCGAAATCTATAAACAGCACACTCTTGACCAATTTAGATACACTACCAACGTTTCTGATCAGAAATAAAGGCATCTGTTTCTTATGATAGGTTAATATTCTCAATTTAATCCTATCTGTGATAAGAAATTATTTCGATTGCAATGAAATTACACAATTTTCACTCCTATAATTAAAGTAAGCTTTCTGATACGTTCAAGGGCGATTCTGATTTTGTGTGTAATAAATTAAATCACTTCGCAAACCCTCGTTATATGAATACGGGCTATTTCTGATAATTGCAATCAAACCTGTGTCCATTTTTCAAGAACTATGCTTCAGTGCTGTTGAATTACTTCCGCACACGTTCCGAATTTTTTTTCATATGTTCATACGATGACTGTTAGCCATAAATAATTGTGTCCATTCAGAACCATTCAACACTAATATATCTTCATTTTCATGCTTGTAATAGTGTTTTATATGCACAAGTGCTAAATTACGTCAGTGTATACTGGTTTTAGCAAAGCCAGCGACTAGTGATAACTGTTGATGGCTCGAAAACTTTCCTTAAATATCTGAATTTTGTCATATTATCTCTTATATCCCTCCGATAACTACTTCATCACTTCCCTGTGCTTCTTTAGATTTTGGTGCGGTATGCTGATAGTCCCATAATATACTAAATGAAGCGAAACTCCATTTTATCTCAGCCTTAATAGAGTACATGATAAAAAATTAAATTTTAACTGATATTGAAATAAGGTCAAAAATGATTGTGAATTTTATTGTGTAATACTGAGTAAAACTGTAAACATTATGACCAAATTTGTGTGTGAGATAAAGGCCATAGTCTTTTTTTATTTAAAATGCCACTTTCTCGTTCTTAACCATGTGTGTAATAAGAATGGAATTTATACAATAATTTATGAAAATTACGTACCTGTATCAGAGCAGAAAATCATAAATATGTAAAAAAACATTAAATTATATCGGCTGCGAATATACTTTTGGTTTTTCTGATATAATATAAACCAAATCTGAGAATGTAAAGACCATTTATAACCCATGTAATCCAATCTAATTTTGTTGGATATGTTGCAATATTCATCTTGATTTAATGCATTGGCCATCGAAGAGATTTAATGACATTTCACAGTACAAAATACTCAGCTAAACCTCGAATAGTCTTGTCGAATTTGAAATATTTTTAGTTTATAATATGCAGATGAAACAGTGGTTTTTAAGATATTAATTTTCAAGAAACCGAAAAAGAGAACCAACATAATAACTGGATGATATATACCTATCTTGTAGGTGGATATAATTAAATGATTAAATGCTTTCGTATCTATCATGACCCCCTCGAATTATTGAACACATCTGATACTATACATAATTGAGAGTATCCGAGATCATAAAATAGTTGATCAAATTATACCGGTCTTTATGTATTAAAAACCTTTAAGATAGGGGTTTTCGATGTAGTTTATAATCCTTACAATCAAATTAATAAAAATTTCATAAAGTTGAAATATATTTTCACAATCAGGCTAATAAACATTATAACTGTCATCTTCTGATTTTTCAGCCCATTTCAATTCTTTTCAGACCAATGGTAGTGCAAAACCCAATGACAGTTTTATTTTCAAACACCGAGTAAAATTGCGAATTCAAACTAAAATCGGGTAACTATGTAAAATAGGAAGTAATAGATGATATACAACACTCTGTCTAATAATCGTGGTAACTATGTATTCTTTGAAATATTTTTACCAGATTTTATGCATTTCGTACTATACCGTTTAGGCCAGACTGATTAGTTGGAAATCGTAAGGCAATTACAAACCCTAATCTACGTTTTACCTTACTCATCACGATTCATTTTTGGCATTCATTAGAAACCCTGTTGTTCAGAGGACGTTTGATGAATATCCAATATTTTTATCCATAGTCATGTATACAACAATCACTGTGTATTTTATTCAATCATGTGCATATCGGTTTCGCGCAACTATATCTGTTTGTTTCCCTCAGTTAAATGTATGATTTATCATGAATGGTGTGTTTTACAGTATTTCGTTGACAATCTTTGACAGTCGCTAGTGTTTTTAGTTATTGTATTGATGACGTTACCTCATGATTCCTCAACAATTGGCGTTGTCTGCAGGATGCAGTGGAGCGTGGTTCTCCTAGGAGGGGAGAAGTGTAAGGATATATTAGATATCCTGAGTAACGTAACAGCGCTGAGTGGTCGAGTGGGATGACCGCTGGGTGAGCATCGATGAGTCGCGGG
>JWZT01004474.1:163205-199417 GCA_000827895.1 Thelohanellus kitauei
CTTACGTTTGCCAATGACAAAGCGCCTGACTTTAGTGGGATGTCGAAATGGATTATACTCGTTACAAATTTTTGAAAACACTCAACTGTTCAAAGAATTAGATTAAACAGAATTACTCACATTTATCATTACTTTTGTAATTAACGTGGACATGTTTTCATTGATAGTATTCGTTGAGGACTCAAACAGTGAGATCCAATGGTTTTTGAGGATTCATTTTACCAAAATTATAAATCTAGGCTGACATCCTAGCATTCTTGTAGCATTATCTGTGCACACAACACAGATATTTTCCCAGATGATTATATGGATTTCTTGAAATGAAGAAAGATTTCATATATATATATATCACATGACGTGGTAGTTATTTCAAGAAGTTTACAGAAGAGAAACTAGTCTTAAAAACACTATCATGTATATAACTCGCTTACACCAATAATTGTGAGCCGTTTTCAACGTCTGTGGATTCATCAAGCTGAATGCTAAATATTGAAGGTGTTAAGGATTTCATTTCCTGAGTCATTTGATAGAGAATATCGGCGGATATGTCAGCTATTCTCCTTTGTAATGTGTCGAGGGTATCTACATGCCATTTAAATTATTTACATATTCCTCTCGAATCCTGGCTTTGACAATATGTTTGGCTGTGGGCAATAGTATGCCACCAGCTATTGGATGGGGTTTCATAGCTCTGGTGATTCTGATCGACACCAAATATGATGCAACAACTGCAGCTATTTTTGATTTATTTAAATTGCCCCCAACGTCAAGCTCGATTTTCCAGACAGCATTAGCTTTATATCTAAAATAATTTGTGTCCTTGTTCAATAAGTTGGTATGCATCTCCAAATGGCGTTGAAGTTTTCTCGGCTGCATAGATTCATATGATAGAACGTTTCCACAAATAATGAGTTACGGGTTATTTAATTCTATATTTAACTTCTGAAGTGAATCCGAGACGTAAATACTCTTCATTTTAACATTCGTTTCTTCATAATTTTTTAAATTTATATTCCTTTCTACGTACTAATACCTGATGTATTTGTGATCCTGCGTTTGCTTCAACTTACCCATCTCCAACCCATGTAATAGGATGTAGTATTAATAAATAAAGATATTTATGCTGAAACAATTAAAATATTTGAAAAAAATGATTTAGTTAGCTACTATATCTTTATTTCAAATGCAATTGAAGAATAACTATTCGAAAAACCAGGAGAAAAAAATGAGTTTAATGATCAATTTTACACGATTGAATAAAAAAGTACGTCATATTTTCAGAATTCTTTGGCGACCACCCTAAAATTGTCATTCGACCCCCAGGTTTAGAACCCCTGTCTTAACAACACACTTTCGACGTAATACGATGCCATACGAAAATCCCTGATCAGAGATAATATAATCGTGTTAGAATAATAGTGTGTTGCTCCTTATTGAATCATTTCCGTTATCAGAAATTATTTCGAGCTTAATGATATTACAGAATTTGCACTCCTATAATTAAAGTGATACTTGTTATCTGAAAATACCGATACTGAGTCTGCGTGTAATAAATTTAATGACATCACAATCCTTCGTCATATAAAAATGTTTTTACAGATCAAGGCAATCAAATCCATCCTCATTTTGGTTACTAATGTTAGAGTTTTTTTTCAATACATTCCAGGGTAGGTTCAGCCAAATTTATTTTACTGGGCATGCTCAATTGATGGCTACTATCCTAAAAAATTGTGACTATTCTAAACCCATTAAAACCAGACGTATCTTCATTTTTAGGCTTTCTTTAGTTTTTTTTGACAATAACAATGCCATGTATCACCAACAGTGCGCGTTTTAACAACCCAAACGGCTGCAATTACTGTTAATAGCTTCAAAACCCTAGGTTAATATTTCAATTCAGTGTTATTAACTGTTTTGACTTTACGGCGAATTACGTTAACTAGCCCCTGTCTATCTTAAGGCTCTGGTTCGATTTGCTGACACCGCCACCACTCTCTCCATCATATTCAAACTAGATCCAAATCCCATATAATAGCAACCGCACTCGCATAGATGATTAATTAATCATTATTAACTCATCGTTGATGAAATACGTGTTTAAAAACATCGTGAAGTTTTTATCATTTAATTTTTGATCACATTGTTGGCATTGAGACAATATTCTTGCTTTACGAGAAGACAATCAGCTATTATATTGAAATCCACTGTAAGGATATATAAATACTATATATTTACTAGAGTGAGGAGCGCTGAGTGATACAGTCAGGCGACCATTCGGTGAGCATCGATGAGGGGTCGATTCGATTCCTTCCGGACTCACCTTTTAAGCTACAGCCACATTCTTGTATTGGCTAGTATGTAATTAAGTGTGTTAATTCAAATCTTTTGAAGTGTACTCATAAATGAAGTAAATCACGTCCCTGTATCAAAGAAAGCCAACAAATTAATAACTGACAGAGAAAGGCCGAGTAGAGTCTACTTGATGCAACTTTAATACACATTCATGAAATCTGTTGGGATATAAATGGATTTTGAGTTGTTTCACGAATTACGTCTGATCCCTAATCATCCATTGGTTTGATACGTCATTATGGTATTTTGCCAAAAGACAAGTTCTGCAAACGATGTTCCTCAAAAATGGCCGAACATCAAATCCTCGGTAAGAGTACACTATTCCGGCCACTCGCCATTTTAATTCCGAAAACATACAAAACAAAAATAAAAAAATCTAATCATATTATTTCAGTATCTGAATCGCTATCATCGTCCTGAAATTAGATATTACATTACCTGTACTTCCGGTAGAAATAAAAGATTGTCAAATTCTAAATTAATTCTATTGAAGAATGGCACATCAATGTATGGGTTATATACCTCCCTTACATGTTCTAAGAAGAGGCCAAATTGTGTATTGAAGGTCCCTCCATGGAACTGTTGGCGGTACACATATTCGAGAAAATACGATTTGTATAGCCATCTTCTCGTTCCAGTAATTGGCATATGTGACCGTACATGATGCCAATTACCTTCAATAGTGTTTGTATGAGCACCAGTGTTTGGGTCTACAAAGTTCTCATCATGGACTACAACCAGGTGGTTGAAGCCATATTCTCCCATTCCAATATAACTGGCCCACCCGTCTGAGATAACGGTTGTACCTAAATGTTACTTTCAGGTATGTACCAGGTATAATCCATCGACGAATTAAGTCCATCAGCGTTTCTCGGCTCCTATCTCTTACCGGCGCCAAGAAGACTCTTTTTGGAGAGGTGTCTGTGGCCCTTTGGATAGCTCCAAACACCCAAACACCTTCCACTCTTCTTCCCCTGTGATATTTTCGCCTTCCAAATTTCGCCTCGTCTATGTCAACGACATGTCCTTCTCCTCCAAGACGAAATTCAGGGTTAGTGGATAACTGAAGCAGTTTCAAAACGCATAGTTCTCTACATAGATTGTACCAGTTAACCGATGTTCCTATATTGTCAATCTTATTTTTACTTTTTGAACCAACCATCACTTCATATCTTGTCCTCTTTTGGCTGTATTTTTTATACCACTAGAATGTGATTTCTAATATCTAAATATATAGATATAGATTAAAATAAGTAGAATAAAATTTACCTCATCAATTTTAATGTTTGAATTATCGAACCATGACCCATGGCGAATTCATATTTTTTTCGGCAATGTGAACTTGAGCATCGCCAAATTTTTCCATCATGAATTGTAGTGTCAGATGATAGTCTGCATGGCTACCCACAGCACATACAATTACGTGATGCAGCCAACAAACGGTGCTCCATACAAAAATTAATTATACTATCATATGAATTTATCATATTATAAAAATTCCTATTTGAAAAATTAATATTTGAAAGGTCGCCCATTTTTTCACTGATTATTGGCACACGCGCAGACGTTATACACATTCAGAACAGTTTTATCATTCCCAAAAACAACTTATCTGTCAAGTATTTCTGTTATGTTATAAAATGTTTTGTTTAAGGTGTTAGCGTTCAAGAAAACTCCTTTTTTTTTTACTACGCGTTCGCGCATGCTCGTATAAATTGGCGAGTGGCCTGAATAGTGTACTCTTACCCAATCATCGATATCTCTGATAAGGTATGTATTTTTCGGTGACTAACTAGAATATAGGATAACTTTTAGATTACTATAGTCTGCACAAGATGCAATATCAAGAAATCCATAAAATCTGGTAACGTGAGCAATTAATTATTAGCACAATTTCAGAGGATTCAAAAATTCCCCTCACTTTATTTTTATTGGTGCTCCGTATGAGGTCGTATCATCGAATTCGAAAAAAGCCGTTTCTGTCATTTTCGAAAACAACATAGGCTAAAAAACTTAAGTTTTTAAGAGACGTTGAATATTAAAATATATTAACTTTATTCGTGGAAACATTCTGCAGAAAATATAACATTAAGTGCTCCCGGGATGATTGTACCTGTAGACGGATCTGTCATTTCTCCAATATGCATAGAAGAGGTAGGACTTTAAAAAGAATATTCAGCCCATGATTTACTCAGACCTCCGCGTTGGGTTCTTGGAATGTACGACGCCGCAGCTAACTTAATTTTTTGAGCCTTTGACTATGATTATCATTGAAGTCTGCGTTCAAATTCGCAAGGCAACCCCACTCAACGAAATAATAATGAGGTAATGTAAACTATTAAGTATTTTATGCATGTTTTCACAGGACAAACAATCCATACGGATGGCTTCTGCTCCTACGAAGGTTAGCTTTACATGTTGATTTAGGTTAAGCACCATTACCTGTGGACCCGCCACACACTCACCAGGCTGTCAACCCCAGTATATTTTTCAGAGTATGAATTTTATATTTAACTAGGATCCAATAACTGGGGCACATACAAACAGTGTAGTGGCATACTAGGACTCGGTTAAAAAATCGTTCAAAAGAGGAGGGGAGACCAGTAGTAGTTTGATACAACAAAAATAGGTTAACGATTTTATAGGAGTTTTATGAAAAAATAACGTTGTGGGAGCCTTATGGTAAAACGCCAGAAGACGAATTTGAGAACGTTATGTCTAATATGGTATATTACGCTGCCTTAAATTTTAATACTATTAGAATTATTTTAACATTTATTCGACAGTTATTTAATTTATTAATTTTAACATACTAATAAAAATATGAAGGACAACTATTGCAAACTTTGTGTAAAGAATCAGAAATTTAAAGTTAGAGATGACAATACAGATAACATTAACTTCCAAAAATAGTTCAATTTGGTATTAGAATAAAGTCATCTTCTATTTATACTCGTTACTAGCATATTTCTAATATTTTATTAAAATATACGCGTTTATATGCGTTTGTAATGAAATATAAGTTTTGCCACAGTGAGCCATCTGACGCACGCGTAAAAATTTACTTTAAGTAAAAATCTGTAAGGCCTACTGCCTAAATTATTTTGGTTCTTCTGATCATACAAAAACCTAATCAGGCCATCAACAGACCATTGATGATCCAATATTACCAAATCTAATATTTAATGTGACATTTTAAATGTCTTAATTGGGGTTTTATCGATTCGCCATACAGCAGATTGAATCACACTTTACAGCAAAGAAAAAAAATTGTAATAACTAGAACTATTAAGTAGAAACTGCAAAATTGGTTCAGGTTCTGGGATGGAGCAGAAATTAACATTTATGGGATACTTGTTTATCAGGTCCCCGACATTGCAGAATAATTATTTTATCAATTTGACGCAATTATAGGGAATATGGTTATTCAAGCATTAATGAAATCTCAGATTCTTATCTTGAAGCTGGTAGAATCACCTGATCTATCCAAACACGCCATAGATGACAATATACTGTTTCTGACAGCCAAATATATTGTTAGAATTATTATTGGAGCAGAATATTTCAATAAATTGAATGAAATTTGAACATTTAAGACACTGCTCACAAGAGAATAAACGGCTAACATGGCTTCAGGTATTCTCGATACAGATAATTCACGACATAAATTCTGCTCACTTTTCCACAATTTAGTATTCAGCTTGATGAATCAATTGACGTCGCAAATAGTTCAATATTATAGGACTTTGCGATGTATATATCAGATGGCAATATGAAATATGTGTTTCTCATCAATAAACCTCTTGAAACAAATACTACAGCACGTGGTGTAGTTAATAAGAATTGGGTTATTTCTAGAAATGTATATAATCCTTTTCTAAAATATTTGTAGTGTCTGTTAAGAAAATGCTTAAAAATATGATAAGATATCTGTCATTAATCAAAATTAGGGGTAGAGAATGAGTCAACGAAAATTTATTGGCACGCGCTGTTTGATTTGACGACTAATATTATCAACGAAGACACTCTCACAGGAATTACAAGAAAAAAATGATAAAATGTTATTAATTATGTGAATTTTGTACAAACATTTTCTTGAAGCGGTCGACTGTTTTTCAAAAGTCAACATTGAGTTGAATGCATGTAACACTAAGTTCCTTTTTGATACCGAAATGATATGATTGTCAAGTAGAATAGTTGTAAAAAGTTTATTTTAGAACTTGGCGAGGAAATTAACACTTTTTTATCAGCAACTAAACCTGAGTTTGAAGTAATTTATAGCGGTGAATCTGATATACAAAAAATACTTTATCTGGTATATATCTTTTACTTCTTGAATGATTAAAATATTTACTGCAAAGATAAAGTGCAAACTGTTGAGATATATCTAAAAAACATTAGATCCTCAAGACAAAACTTCAGCTTTTCAAATAAAATAAGATGAAAAGTAAAGATTGTATGCTTTCAACCCTCTGAGTTCTATCAAGAAAATGGAGTTGAACCTGATCCAAGGGTATAATGATAATTATTGTAAAATTATACATTCATATACTTGCGGACGAAATTTCATCGTTTTTTCCAAATCTATATGACACTCGGTTTGAACTAACAAGAATTCTTTACAGTCAAATTTATAATATTATGAGGCAACACAGGAAGATTTTAATGAGTTCATTATTCGCGATGTAGCGAAAAATGATTTAAAATTTTAGTTGGAAAATTTCGGATTAATTGTTTTGATGTCATATCCTGTTTATCTGAGAAAGTGTAGGTTCTTTAATTTCCAACAACATGTTAATGGTAGTGGGTTTTCTAGCCTTATAATCATGGCGTAAATATAGAAGTATAGTTGAATCATAAGATGACGCTGGATCTCTTACCAAAACTTCCGCTTAGAAATCCTGATTCGATGAAGTAAGAGGAAGTGGGAATCTTGACACCATGCAAAAGCATTAAGGGGATTAAAGAAGTTGCGGCTCATAAAATGTTGATAACCGCTGGTCATTTAAAATACGAGCATGTGAAGATTTAACGTGCTATTTTCATACAAGTATCTTTTGAACAATATATTCTTATTCTGATCACAATTCATTAAATTATTATGACGATTAGATTTATGAATTACCATGTTTAACATAAGAATCTTAGAATGATTATCTTTCAAATATTGTACATTTAATTTATTTTTCACGATTTAGAAGTAGCTGGGTTTCGAAAAACATCTATTTAAAGTCGTATAACTTCCCAAACTACAAAAAGTAAAATTTGACGTAATACCATGCAAGAAAAGAATGCCTAAACTAGCCGTCACACCCTCTGTTTAGTCCTTAAATATTGAACTCTATTCTTAGAAATAGCATTATGTGACGTATGCTGAAAGTATGGAAAACAAGAATGGAATATAATAACAATTATATTTATACAAAAAAAACACATTTATGATACTTATGGATGTCATGATGGCAAGAACGTTGTTCCCTTGCTTTGATAGATAATGTACTAATACATGATTTCTTGCATTAAAATATTGTCAGAAATGAAACATATGTTCATAAAATGTAAAATATTTTTGTTGTAAACAAGACATATAGAAGAATCCAATAAGCTAGACTAATTATCATTCCAGAAATACTTATCGTGTTTCATGTCATTAAAAACACGATCATGAAATACAGAATTCGGAATGGCCATCCGAGTAGCCAAATCGTGGTCTAACCTTAATATAACCAAAAAATAATGTTCCCTTGTTTTAAACCTAAAAGGTCATTTTTTAACACATTAAATATTATTGAGATTAATATACATTTAATATCGGGTAAACTGTCTTAATAAACCCATTAAACAACATCCCAAAAGCTGTTACAAATCCGAATAACCGGATTTTAACATAAAATTAAAGTTTTTTTAACATCAGAATTCATTCTTAGACCCCTATTTGTAATGAATAAACAATATGAACATCATTATGAATGAATTCAACGTGACAAAACCTGTAAAAACATCATGTTTAACCCATAAGTTTTATCTGCTTAGTTCAAATTACATAACTGGATCCTACATAATCATTGCAATTCGGATATTTGGTTAATATTTATGAACTTACGAACGATCGTATTTATTAGTGTGTGCTCAGTTTCACTGGCACATTCAACGATAATTTCCGATTCACAAAAAGTGAAAATTCCCCATCTATACCAAGAATTAAAAACTGAAACGATTTCCGAAAAAGTATTTGGTCATAGTTTTGAAATACTGCAAGTAACTCTTACAATCTGACCAAAAGGCTGCTTTGAATATTGGTCAAGAAGATCGGATTTTTGAGATCTGTAATGATAATAAAGAAAATTTGGTATATTTCGAAGCATATGAACCTAAAAAAGATAACCAATCGAGTGGTTTATTCATGGCAGATATGAAAGCCAAAAAGATTTACAAAATTGTCATTTTTAGAGGTAAAGATAAAAAAAAGACTGTTCCAATATCAAAAATTTGGTGTGCATATGGACATTTGTATTATTTTGACGAGCATACCAATCACCTTTTAACGAAAATCAAGGAAAATAAAGAGTTAATGGCTTTCGATTTCCAGGATAAGTTGGACAATATATTCTTTGATGACCAAGAAAAAAACAATATCGCGCTTCTTACTAAAGGCCAAAAAGTGAATGTTAAAAACGAATTCAGTTGTTTGTATTCGATTTAAAGTCATATAAATGGAGTTTGGTTTCAGAAGATGCTTCTGCTCCGAAATGGTATTCATTTATTGACGAAAAGGTTTGATAAGATTTACCTATTTTTTATGTGTAGGATGATAGAAATATTTAGATTCAAATGAAGATCTACAATTTTATTTACAGACGACTAAGAAAACGGAAACTGCCCACACCGATATCCTAACATATGAAACTGTCAAAGATACTGTTTGGGCACATGAAGATGTAGGAAAAATTTGTTCATAGTTTCCCGATATATTCTCTGTCCAATGGTTTATTAATCATGAATGGTATGATGAGTCAATCGACATATATGGGAGTGTTTGTGGGATTTAAAATCAGATTGAATCTATTGAAGAAGTGTTTGTTTCAAATGACATGATTTATATACTCCTCAATTATAAGGAAAAAATCAATCGTATTTACACGATGGATAAGAAGGATATGTTTGATTATAATTTTGATATTGAATTCAACAACCATATGCAGTAAATAAAATGGATTTATCAGAAAATTTATAGACGGAATTAAATATTTTCATGCTTTAGACGGTCTCCCTGGAATAGTTTTTATAACTAAAACAGTTTATCATCTTGGAAAAAAAGGGTCGGTCAGAACATTCATTTCGTATAACTCTGGAAAAAATTGGCAATATCTGAAGTTCAAAAATAAACAAAATACACCATGCAAATCAGTATCGCGTTATTAAATCCAGACCATCTGTGATATTTCGATTCGTCCGGGAGTAAAAACTTTATCTAGTGTTCTTAAATATTCACCATCGAATCCGTTAATTATAATTGCCCCATGTAAAAGATTGTTTGATTTCAGGTACTATAACCAAAAACAATACAGTACTGGAAACAAGATTGATGATTTCTGACGATGGGGGCTTTAGCTGGATATATGTAAAAAGGCATTTAACTTAGCCCAAAATTGATTTCAGTTCCATTGATATTTTAAACGAGGGAGAAATTTTGGTTGGATCTGAAGCAAATAAACAAATGCAGTAATTTTGATTATGATCCAAGTGTAAGCTTAGATTATGGTATGAACTGGGAAAAGGTAAAACATGGAACTGAAGATCATAAAATACTGAAATTAATAACTGATACGGGATCTACGTATACTTTGTCAATGTTGGGAAAAAAGAGTGATTCTGGATTTCATCTTTCAATTGTTAATTTTGGAGGAATTTTAAGTAAATAATGTGATATAAGATTTACAGAAAAACAGTGCCAGCCATCGGACTATGTGGTTTACACTCCGGGATCTCAAATCCGAGATCAATGTTTCATGGGCAGACGAGGATATACTTATTACAAGAAGCCTTCATCCATTTGTAAGAGTTCAAAATCGAATCTCAAAAACATTACTATTAAATCTTGTTATTGTGAACACGAAGACTATAGATGGTAAATAAGCTTTTTCAATACCAATTTTATAAAACACCTATTACATATCAGACCATTTAACTAATATTAATTATTTCACACTTTAATAATTTAACAGAATAAGAGTTAAGAATTACATAAAAATATTTTTTGTTGTCTTAAATCCAAAATTCAAATAATACCCCAGATTTTCTCGTTCGATGCTATTTTTATTAATTTTACTCAATTAGAGAGTTTAAACATACTCTGATTTAACCGTATGTCCGTTTTATTTGATTCTTACCCCCTCATTTTTTGCCATAGTATCAAAACTTATCTAAATCCTATTTCCTTTCATAATAAATCAAACTACTTCGATTCTAGTTATCTATATTGAACTAAATATATGAGAATACAGATCTTTCATAGAAACCATAAAATTTTAGGATGACTGGCAATGGATTATGTAAATATCTTCTGGGTATAAAATGTTATAATTATTAAAATAGAAAGCCAAATAGAAGTTCAACTAGCTTTCCACCAAAAATTATTTATTTTCTCCATTTTAACATGATGATATTTTGAAATAGGAAATTTCATAAATTCTAGTTGAAGAAGTCTGACTTTCTGATGATAACATTCAAAGGTTCCGATATTAGACTAATTTCAAAAAGTAAATGAAGATTAAGGAAGTTTCTATCTTTGAGGATGTTTGGAATATGAAGTTATACTAATAGGTCGAATATGGGGAATCTTTTACTGAGATTTGATTTAGCCTAACAGCAAGATTGCTTCTCAAATTAATTATTTACTTTGTATGATAAAAGCATTGTTGGAACCTTTGAAGGATATCATAGGAAAGTTTTACATCTTGGACGGAAAATGGTGTATTAATCAATATACTCTGAAATACATCTGTTTTTGATTGTGTCAAAATTACTTATATATTTTTCAATATATATATCTAAGATACAATAATTTAACTCCCCGTCACCTGGCGTCTAATCACATTTCAATATAGTTCGGCGTTCTTCGATATCCAACCTATATATGAAGTTCAGCTCCAAAAAGCATACGGTCTGACAGAGATTCTTGAAAGTGAATCTTTGTTAATTTGTTCCACTTAACCACTTTTTGTATTTTCATTTATGATGGCGATTAAAAAGGAGTTTATCTTTTTACTTTGTGAATAAATTGTGTCATTATTTTACAATAAAATATCCACTTGAGACAGTTTTGGGGTGATTATCACCTTTTTCGTTTATTCTTTCTCTTTACACGTATATTTCAAACATGTTGGTAATGTAATATCATTGAATTTCTCAACATATTGGGAGCAGAAACAGTTTTTTGTTGAGAATCGCACTTTTAATGCACAGGCTCACCTCCGTGGTATTCTAAATATAAATTGATTAATTTATATCTCATTATCAATGTATATTTGTTGAGTTCATGCGGAAACGATTGGTTTGTGAATCTATATTGATTTTAAATTTGGATAAATGGCGGCAAGCTAATTCATTGGCTTATCATGTACGTGAATTTAGGCCATTATAAAACATTAATATATTGTTTCTGAGAATTTTTCATTTACATTTTGATTACCCACGACAATATCTCACATAATTAAGTGTGATTAAACTCGCACGTCCCTTAACTTGAGAACGAGTTTCTGATCCAGTTGAATAAATATTTATGAGACATCAAACCATAAAAGCCATCGCTGTATTCTTTTGGCAGTATTACAGTTTCAATATATCAATTTAAGATCGGTAGTTTATCCGGCATGCAAGACACTTGTAAAAATGCGAACAGCCTACTGTTCAGATTTCGAAAACTATTGTTAAAGAATCGGCAAAAATTAACGAAGAGAATATATAGGATGTAGCGATATTCTCCTTGATGATTCTGAAACCATCTGTTTAATTATGTTGTGTATTCCATAAATGTCAAATCAGGTTCAAACTGTTTATTAGAAATAAAATTGATGTATCGATCATTTACGATTATTAATTAATATGTCTGCCGTTTTAATCCAACCGTTTAGAAATTCCTATTGTAAAGCATTAGTAGTTAAAACAAACATCTAAATATTTCACATCAATTTATTAAAGAATGCGTTTGAACTACCAGCAAAAAATCTTTAAGATCGAAAATAGTTCACTGAATTGTTGGTAAATATCACATTAATCAAATATTTATACTCATGCCATTTCCAGATAAATCATTCAGTTTATGTGTGCATTGTTTTTTTGAATTAATGATCAAGAATAAGTTGAGATAAATGAGAGACTAATCCTGATTTACTTAGAAATAGACGACAGCAACTTTTTGTAAGCTTGCTATATTTTGAATCTGGAATTCATAAGTTTAAAGGTCCAGCAAACAATCTAAATTGCTTCACTTGTTGACTCTCATTTAATGAAGAAATGCCGTCTAATTCTTTATGGATTTCAGCTATCTACTTCACTTAACTCTTGAAAATTCGCAACTGCGCTCTTGTAGCTTTGATACGACTCTCCATAGTAGGATTCGAAAAAATACGGTGGTTTAATATTTTTTATGTAATGTATAATAAACACCAGATAAAATTTCTTCAATTAATCACTTGAATATCGTTCCTAAAACCATTCTTCTTGTTTTAAATCTGCTACTTTTTAGAAATTTTGATGGACATTGGTAGCTTCATGTCCTCTTTTTAACAATCCATTCATCAGCAGCCGCGCAAATTACGTATAAACAATGCTGTTTTTGAAAATTGTAATGGGAAAACATTTGTCTTTTTTCGTTTTTATCTAAAAAGCTGTGGTTGCGCAGATTATTCAGTATTAAAAATATCGTTTTCATATAATCTGGATCAGATATTACTTCAAGCGTATTCAACAGCGCGTCAAGTTCAGTATCGCTGCTTCTGCGGACTCTTTCATACAAGTAACGCAGCAACAACCACAAATGCTTCAACCTTATTTTCTGAAATATTTCATCGGGTTGAATCGTCAGTTATTAACAGAACTGAAGATTTCTTATTCAATTTCGTTTCCTACATTAAATTTTCTCTATATTCATTTATAATAAAATGACTACTTCAACTAAATTAAAATGCTTTTTAATTCAATATAACTGAACTTTATAAATTTAATGACATCTTTTTCCAAACGCATAGTATCAGAATCATATACAACCTATAACGATTGAATAGTACTTTGTTCCCCCCTTTTCCGGATAATCTCGAAATAGTTCGGATAAGGGGATTAAAACTCAAAAATCACTGAAAACTTTAGACAAAATTACAAAATACAATTTATTCTTGTCTGAATATGATTTTCTTAATCGCACTGAGCAGCCCACCTCATAGATCACTCAGTTAGAAAGTCTCTTAACCGGTTTGCACACATGCGCAAGCGCGTGTAAAAATGGCGAGGGGAGAAAAAAGTACCAGAGATCCCCTAGCTTTTGACTAACACTCCCAAGTCTTTAATATTCTGAAAATTTTTCGTCGGATTCACATAAATGACGTGTAGGCTTAGATGTTAATGTATACATGAAATGAGTTATCCAAAATTCCCACATCTGCAGCGATCTGTTGATTAAATATTTTACAGGCATCAGAGAGGAAAAAATGATAAAATTGGATCTTTGTTAAAGGATGAATATTTTACTTTAGTTTAGACGTGGTGCATGTACCTAAGATCACTGGATTTCGATATTTTCGAGTCAAAATGCAGAAACCATATGATTTTAGTACAAAATCATAATGGTGAACAAAAATATGTTGAAAGTGAATAAAATTGTCGAATTCTTTCTGTGCTTAAAAATATAATCGCGCTATTTCGGGGTGGTTCGTTTTATGATTAAAGTGATTTATTTTGTGAAATTTGAACTTTAGATTGCATTTTAATTGAAAGAATTAATATCCAAAAATTTCATTGAGATTTATTAGAAAAAGTATATTTTTGTTTATATGGTCTTAGATTACATTTCTGACATTTGTATATACTTTTGTCGGAATGAATAATGGTTCATGTTATTTGTTTGTACTAATAATTTAGCAATACGATGTTCTACTCGGTCGACTCAAGGTGTTACGTAGAGGCATTTCATTTCTGGGAACACTATAATCCAAAATGTACAGGACCCAATCATTTTATAGAATCCATCTACCAGTTCATGAACATTTTTATAATAGATCTAAACTTATAAACAATAATGCATGTATTGATGATCTGCTTATACATGGCGAGATGGAAATATGCCACTATCAATGTATTAAATATGATGTACAGATAACTATGACACAATATCCTTACTAGTCAGAAACAAGCTATTATTTTATCTCATTTACGAAAATTACAAACAAATACACGAACTTCCACCGGAATTGCAAGGAAATGGGTCGATTTATGACGTTGAAATCGATAAATTCGAAAAATGCATTTATATTCAGGTCAAAAACGGAATAATGAGAAAATGCTACTCTATCAGAAAAGAAATTAAAGCCAAATATGACCTCATCATTCGTGATTCAAATATTCAGGGAATGGAGATTGATCTACGAACAAACCACCTCTACTATTATGATAAAAATTCCATAACCCTACTCCACACGCGATTTTTCACCAAATTGACTCTCTACCAAACAGAAAATTGGATTTATTACTTCAAATTAGATTTAAACACCGAGTAAATTAATTTTTTATGCAGCCAACTGTATGTATCCTTTGTCGAAAAAACCACAGGAAAAATTATCATTCTTATCATGACGTCATCTGGAGATGAAATTATTTCATTTACTATGGATGAAAAAGTTCAAGATATGGGTTATTCTGGAAATTCATACCATATTTATACTGATACGAAATTCGTGATTGCAGAGTCGAACAAAAAACAGCGATATTTAGTTTATGTGGATATAATTTTAGGAACGAAACTTGCCGAAAAATATGAAAATTATCGAATATAGCACGAAAGATATATTCACAACGAATTGGGGAATTAAAATAGATGCCAAATTTTTTTTGTTGGGAAATGTAAAAAGATCAAATTATGAGCCAACTATAAAATCAAGTATGTCGATGTTTTGAAATTTTTGATCAATTAATCATTTTCAAATATAAACATTTTATAAATTTAAATTTGAATAATATGTATAAATTTATCGAATAACATGCTTTTAGTGAAAATTTTCTTGACATCCTAAAAAAAAAGCTTTGATTTGATCTTTTCACTTTTTGAATCTGTCGGAATACCATAAACATATCATACACAGAATCATATGAACATTCCTGTCATATTAATGAAAATCAGAATTGCTTACTTCAATATTTTATTCTAATTTTCACGAATATCGACGAACTTTTCATTTTCAGATATGTATGCTATCAATCGATAATTGATTAATTGATGAAATTAACTACTTGAACATTAAACTCGTTAAACACATCATATGTGAAATGATGGTATTATCAGGCAAGTATTACAGAGAATAATGAATTTTGATATGATTGAAATGATACACCATTGCCCGTTAAAGATTTCCGACTTTCCGAATATGACATTCAAAGATTCCGATGTTTAATTTCTATAAAAGTTAAATCACCATTAATAAATATTCGATCTTTAAGGATCTTGAGAATATGAAGTTAGGTTAATTAGTCGAATATGCTTAATCTTTTACTAGGATTGGATGTAGCCAAAACGTCACGTACCGAAAAATACATTATATATAAAATCCTGATGTAAATTAATTTGGGGCATAAAATCGACAACTGCCAAGAATAATATGCCATATATTTATATTTAATTAAATTATGCGTGATTCAAAAATTCATACGTTTTGATGTTTTTGGTATGGATTTCATTTCTCAGTTATAAGGATCTTTTTCCATGGCAAAATATATCATTTTTCTGATTCCTACTGTTTATTCTGAACACATTTTTGATGCTAAGAATGGGCTGTTTATATCCTATGGCAATATTATCATTTCCGAACGGTATAATAACCTGATTTTGTATCTTAGAAAAGAGAGTCGATGTTAAAAAATGATCCTATCTTTGATTCTAATTTAATTGATGTGGTAGGGTTCATATATATTTAAACACTACATTCGCTTCAATCAATGAGGTCGTTTTTAACAAAAATATGTAGAATAGCTATATAAATATTTAAATACAAGATACATGCGTCCCTAATCACACCTAAAATTATTAGTAAACAATTTTTAAGCGCGCATGTGTAGGACATAATTACAAAATCATGGAGGTTTTACTTTTTACAACGAATAATAAAAGAAGAAACGAATATCATTATTTTAAAGCATTTTCATTTTACTGATGATAGTTTTGACAAACGACTGCAAATATTCCGATTGTGAATATTATTGTTTGATAACCAAATCAAGAAGATTCAAATGTGGATGTCCTGATGGCATGATCCTTGATGGCATTTCTGGAAAATGCAAGTGTGCAAACAAAACTAAGGGTTGTTCAAGTAAACAAAACTGATAATTATTAGTGTGTAGACCAAACGAGTTTATGTGCACTTATAAACGCTGTATCAATCAAATTTATCGATGTAATGGAGTAGTTGATTGTCGGGATGGATCCGATGAATATAACTGCCAAAAAAGTAATATAATGATAAATCAGGATGTGAAGCTGGTCAATTTATGTGTTTAACCGACAAAAAATGCTTGCCATTGAATAAAATATGCGATGGAAAAAAAGACTGCACTGACGGAGTAGATGAGGTAGATTGTAGACATAGTACATCGTTGATCTCATCAAAGTGTTACCGAAGTGCGGTGATGGTAGTTTTGAGTGTTTCAATCAAAAGTGTATCAGTTACCACCAAGTTTGCGATGGATTAAATGATTGCGGCGATAACAGTGATGAAGAAAACTGTTTAGGTTTGGTGATATTCTCATTCAGAAAAACGATGCGCAAAATATGGAGCATCGTGTGACGACGGCACTTGTCTATTTCAGCACCAAAAATGTGATGACATTTATCATTGCAAGGATTTCAGTGATGAGCGAGCATGTATTTTTGATAAAATTATCAGGTAATGTGCGAGTTATTGAATCCTCAAATATGAGTTGTTTAGTTCATTGTGATAAAAAATGTATTGAAGTGGACAAAATTTGCGATCACTTTTCAGATTGTTCAAGTTCTTTAGATGAAAAAGACTGCGGTATTTATTTATCATTTATTTCATGTTTGTGTATATTTTTGGACATGTCTAAGTCTAAAAATTATTACAACCTTTGCAAATTAGTTTTATTTTACCATTTTTTTACCATAAGAAAAGATAAATATCATGAGCATGCGTGTAATAACATGTTTGAAAAATATGTAAGCTCAGATTTGTGGCAGTATACACCATTTAAATAATTTCACAAAACCACGCCAAAAAATCTAAGATATTTTTACACTAGTTAACAGATAAATCCGTTGTAATACGTTTACGGTAGGAGAAATATTCAAACAGATTCTTAAATATTCAGATTTCTGGTTATAATTAATAACGAAAAATCTACACATGGATACCTGATTAATGAGCCCTTTATAGTGCCTATGTGACGCTATGAAAAATATTTCAGATATTAAAACATGTCATTGATTATAAGGTGGACGGAATGTTGTCTAGATAGTCCAATATGTAAGCTCAATTCGAATCAGTGTATTCAAAATTAACAATATCTGATTATTCATTTATGACGTCACTGTTGTCTAATATTGGCTTTCTTTATTTCTGTTCAGATGTTTTTAAACAATACTGGCTCTTTATCGTGCTGCTTTTAAGACTACAGCATGTGGCGATGTACTTCACGCTTTTGATTTCTTTCTACCCCTGTCAACATATCCTTACTGTTATATACGTCTATATTTATGGCATGCGTACCTCTTAATGGCTGAATAGAAACTGTCAGGTTCATCGCCTATATTAAAGTGACACACAACCATGGAATTCAATGGCCGAGATATGTTTCATTGTAATAGTCCTGAAGTAGTTTTAACCTCCTGTATAATATATTTGACCTGTGATATAGAATTATGAAAAAAATTCATTTGAAGAACAAGTTACGGTTAAATAATATAGCATGTCCTTAAAGGTTTTTTAAATTCTGCAGAAATCAATTGTAATATTTTGAGATTTCGACTTAATTTGCAACGTTTTTAGACCCTTCTTGGGGAACATTTTTGCTTTTATTCTCGTCTATTAACAACGATTCAAGAATATATTGTATCTAAGTTTAAAATAGACTATCCGAATTTTGTTTATGAATGAAGATTTTTGATTATTGAGATTTGCAAATTTTGTCAATTTATAAATGGATTTAATATAGTATATACAAAACATCTAGTTTTCAAAATACAAATAAAACTTAATTTAAATCTATCTTGGTTTAATTTTCCATTCAAACATTTCACCGGTAATGAACAGAATATTCGTGAATACTCGTTGAATTTTATATATATCATTTCCAGTTAAATGATTTGTTTTGATACAATCGAAATGATACTTTTTAGCATGGTAAAAATTAAATAATCTTTTTAATTTTAAATAGGATTTATAATTGTTTTACCACCCAAAAACTAAGATATGAAAAATTTTTATGAATGCATATTTAACGATTTTTAACGAGATTTGAGAGTGGCCGCATAATTTTTTTGACAGAATTTGAAAGGTATGATGTCACTCAGAAAAATATTAAGAGGTATATTGTTGGATTTATGAACTTAAAAACGATGCAAAATATTAAATATTTTTAAGTTCTGTGACTATATCTTATAAATATCAATACTATATATTCTGTCACAAAATTTTTATAAAGTGAATCTTATTAAGGATATTTGTTCCATGATTAAGATTGGCGCTAAATCTTAGAGGGTAGGCTATCAGAGTATCAATAACTTTTATAAATGACACCTGTTTTAGGTCTATTATTTTAATTTAAATTCTTGTCGATTATTGATTGAAACCACTCTCAAAAATTCGTTATTTATTAATATTTTTTAATTTCAATTAATGAGATTTGCGTTATTACTTCTAAAGATTGATATAATAGGTTACAAAACACCGTGCTCTCCGGCTAAAAATATTACTTGCTCAAATAAAAAATTATGCTACAGCACTTCAGAGGTTTGTGACGGATTTAAAGATTGCATCGATGGAGCGGACGAAAAAAACTGTCCAGGTAAATGTGTTTTGTTATTTGATCGTCCTCCATGTATCGAAGGTGTTTACATCGATTGCAGAAATAAGAAAGAGAAGGTTTGTTTATCGAAAATTTGCGATGGTTTAGAGCACTGTTCAGATGGGTCCGATGAAAATCAACTTTGCAGTAACTAGCATAATTATAAGATACTCAAAACTTTTCACAAACAATCAGTTTAAATACCCAAGACCAAGGGCATGTTGAGTTTTCATGGCATATAGAAGACCCTAAACATTCATTCCAAGTCACAGTGATTGATCTGTACGATTTGTTGTAAAAATTTTAGAGATAATAAAAATATAATAATTGATGACGTCGTTAAACAGGGACGGATTAATATCGGAGGTCATTTGGACTGTGGACGATATATGATTATCACCAAAAATAGAGTCACTTATACCATCCAGTTCCGAGCTTATAAATACTTACCCGGTAAAAGCCGAACTCCAACGAATATTACCTTTGATTACGCAAGTAATACATTGACATGGGGTGTGGATTCTTATGCCTGTGTTCCCAGAATATTTTATGTAAGTCTATGAATAATTTAGATGGAATGTCACAGTAATATTCTGATCAAGAGAAATTTCACAATCCACAACCGGTTAGAAATAATTCACACAGAAAACCTGGCATGCAGAGTATGATCATTTATGTTCAGGTTGCCGCATGCCCATACCCAGTTTTCAACCAATCTTGTAGTCCGTTCTCACGAACAATTAACATAATCTTCGTCCAAGAGAAATTGATTTCAACAACTCTTATCATAGTCATCATCGTCTCTGCAGTGCTGATTTTATACGTCCTGTCGATCATAATAAGAATGATTCTGAAGATAGAAATAATTGAATTAACTCCTTTCAGAAAACTGAACTGTTTCGCGTTTAAGTCAAGCAATACCAGTGCCAATAATGAATCATCTGAATATGGCTAAAAATCGTGCAGATTTTTAAAAGAATAACTTTAATACTAACAAGAAATAATAACTTTATTTTTATTCTAGTCATTTAATTAAACTATTTTGTTGTATAATTAAATTTCATACTAATTAATCATTAAATCCCCCATTCCACGGATTCATATTTTTAACCAACCTTCAATCATATTAATAATATTTTTGAAAACAAAGAATTCTTTCACAACGAGTGATAAAATATCTGATAATATTCTGGTTATTAATTATGAGATAAATGATAAATATAATACCCTTTAGACATGGCTGTATGTTGACCATTGACAATAAACGACAATAGCCGATTGTGTTTCGTATTCCAATATATCCCTCTTCTAAAGTTTTAAGATGTAATTCATCAGGTTCTATCATAATCCAGACGTCTAATTTCGGGAAACGACCATTCAACAGACAAACTCATTAATGAAATTTGTGCTTTATGGTTTGGTCTTGCGTTATAAATATGGATAACTGATCCCTAATTGACTTGTTGACCTCTGCACAACAAATTTTTATCTGTATTTCTATTTTAAATATTCACGCTGCTAGAAACGATTCTCTTTCTACCATTTGGGGTATTATCTGGTCAGAAATTGGTTCTTTTTGTTAAAATAAAAATCGTTACAAATTTTTGTAAATTCTTGCATCACATTAATTAACATGATAAATTGTTTTTGACGACATTGAATTTTTATACACTATTTTCCGTCAAATAAATCCCATTTTCCGATGATGACATCATAATTTCTGACTATGCTTTTATTATAAAAATTAAATGATAAATTATTTTGTGGAATTATGCTATTTGGCTAAATTTAATATCAGTAAACGGTGCTTATATATGAGGCGTTGATCTAACTTCATATTTTCAAGATCCTAAATGATAAAATTGTGATAAATTTTTTATTTTTTAAAATAAAAGAATAGTCAGAAGCTTTGAATGTCATCATTTGGAAGTCTGACAACTTGAACATGAAACTGTGTTATGGAAATACTCTTCAGGTTGGCATTAGCCCCTATCATATACATAATATTTCACAGAACGCAGTGTAGATTAATTTTACTATATTCATTGTACCTTAAGAATCGATGGAAGATATGCTAAAACGCTTCCATGAACAATTATTGTAAACATAAACATTTATGTTACAACAAGTTTTGATCAGAATGGATGCCATTATGGATGGATTTCGTTTTGGGTCATCATTGTATGTTCTTTTAACGAAATATAAAAGCGATTTTTTTTATTACGTGAGTTTTATCTAGTCTTTCGTTGGATAGAGTTAACCAAGCCAAAACTTTAATTATCTCGTAAATTCTATGGATTCTTCTGTTTTTATACTCAGTTGAAAAATTTGAAACTCATTCAATTTAAAATGTCCATTTCAGGTTAAATTAAAGTGTTACAATGGCCTCTTTTCCGCGACGCATATAAATACAGTAAACCATGTCTGATTTTCAGAAATTGGGGAACAAGTTGTTTTCAAAACTGACAAATGGACATATAAAAAATAGAGATTTAGTGCAGTCAAAACGTATAATTTACCCAAAATAACATTACAATTTTTAAGTTCCTTTTTCTTGGTAATAAATGTTTTGTATAACTTATACAAATTTATATGTTCAGTTTTGTGTCCTGACTTTAAAATGAAAAAAATCTTGTTACTATGCACCTGTCGGGACTGAGCAAAAGTGGTATAGTACCGAGAGTAGCATAATAACGAGTTTATGTAAATAATCGAAAAATGGAATGTCGACCAGGTAACACTGATCTAGTGCGCAGAAGCAGGATGATCTGTTTTGGTTAGGGAGGGTCGACACAAGAGCTATGAGCACACATGGCTCGCCGACCAGGTTAGTGGGAACGTTGCAACTTTGGAGCGACGCAGTTCACAGACGGGCTGCAGCTTATTTAGTAATACGCCTGCATATGTTTTTACATCCCGCTCTGTCAAAAAAAGAATTTGTAAAAACAACTCTATTTTCTCAAGAGTAATTATCAGTTACAAGCTCTCAAGAAACGTCGACTAGCGTATCTTCTTTTGGCGGATAACGTGCATCTCTTTGTCTAGACGATCGCAAGTTTGCATTTTACTGGGATTCCCGCTTCTCTGTTCCATGAACTTCCTCACGGTGCTCAAAGCGCGCTTGACATCCTCGAACCAAACGGCGTCATCCTCGATAGTTATATCTTCATCTTCGCTTTCCTCTGGCTCCTCGTTGCACATCATCGCCTCCCTAATTTTCTCCAGTGTGAAAAATACACCAGTCGCGAGGAGCTCGTCGACTTAGAGGAAGTCAGTGAGCTCGATCCCACTCTTCTCGTGCATCTTTTCCTCCACAGGCAGAGCTTCCCTGATCTCGAGCAGGTCTGCTTCCTGTGCCTCAGTTTGGATCTCCTCTTAGATGAACTTGGCCTTGGCGAAATAATTCCAGATCAAAGACCTACTCCCAAGCATACAAATGTAGAGCGTCAAGAAACGTGAGCTTGAACTCATTTCCCTCGTCAAATGTCTACAGCTAGAGGCATGGCAGGAGCTTGTGTAGTGGCGCCTGAGTTTCTCTATGATTTTTTGATCCATTGGTTGCGAACCAGCTGCCTTTTTGGGTGGGAAGACAAACAGGATAATAGTTCGTAGCTTCTACTTTGGGATGTGAGTGTGATATTCTAGTTGTGTGCAGAAATGCAGACTTTTCACGACTCGTGCCTTTTAACAGACACATTAATGTGGCATCGTACATTTATTTTGTAATGAATTTGGTCAGGACCGAGCAAAAGTGGCATAGTAACGAGGTTTGACTGTATATAGAATTTTTCGATTGTCTAAAATCTAATCCATCATCTACGCATCGTCGATCCCTATTCTACAAACAACCGAGCTATCGTCCAATTATGTTCTATTGGTTGAGTCATGTTGATTTTGATTTTTCGGTATATCATGCGCTTCACGATTTTATTGACTGCAATGTTTCAAAGAATCTTACATTTAAATTTTGCATATGTAATTTATTTGATATCTCTTTCTCTGTTTGGATTTCTTTTGGCGAGCTACCTTATATTTGTGTCAGCTTTTTGGCAAAATCATCGGCTTATCAGAGATAGCTTTTTATAGCAGCACATTAACTCTGCCATAAATTATTGCAGATTTTTAATGGATTCTATTCAAGATTATCGATAAATTCTTGATTTTCATTGAGGCTAAGGAGAATAACCGTTTTCGATTTAGTCGTTTATTGCACGCATGTCAAGTGACAGGAAAACGAAATATTCAGAAATATTAATCGTCATTCGAAATATGAGGAAAATTGTTTAAAGCAGAAATATAGAGTGGAAAATTACATAGGATATACCTCATCCTTTTAAGTTCCACAAAATCCTGCAACTTTGATAACCATCGATCTAGAAATAGTGCATTGGTCTACAATCGTTATGAACTGAACTATGGTTAGCGGTAAATATGAGTGCATCAGCCGTTGACGGACATTATTTGGCCAAAATTGACAGCCCTTTTTTTAAATGATGAAAGCATATCCATTGCAATAATTAAATTATTACCTCACGATATCACGATGGTTGTTTGATCATCTTTATTTTTTAAGATAATTTTTTATCAGGAAATTAACTGTAAAATCTTCATTTGAGAGAGATAGGATTTGGATGGAGTAAAAATACAAAATTCTATCAGATTAACACGGTCTCTGAATTTAAAAATTTTCATACTTGCAGCGTATTGGACTTCATTAACGCATATATACAGGCTTGCTTTCATACTTACAATTATTCTAGATGTTCCTGGCCATGCATGCGTTTCGATTTTGGTTGCCAGTGTAAAACCTAGTCTTTAGGTATTTCTATTAATATTTGACCTTGTTTTGATTGTTATAAATGATCGAAGTTGTAAATTATAGGATTGAATTTTCAATTGAATTACGGGTGATAGGATTCAATTATCTAATTCAAATAATATGAAGAAAATCAGAGCAACACACTATGTTGTGATAAATTAATTATCACAATTTTTGTTCGTGTGATCAATAATTAGTTACACAATATTCTAAAATCTCAAAGATATTGAAAAAAAACGATAGAAACACAAAAGTTTATAAAATATTAATGATTCATTTGTTATGACGTCACTCCAGATTCGTATTCTGTGTTGCTGGTATGAGGATTAGATAGATTGATTTAAAAATATTTTACGATAAAATTCATAAAAATAGTTAAATGTTTTCGAGGATTTGGTACTTGTTTAAAGATGAGGCCTAAATTATATTTAGGAATGAATTGGAATTTATCGTGGGATATTGTTAAGATGCGACCTCATAAATGGTACATTGATCAGGTCATCGACTTAGCATTTCTTGTATCGTCGGAAGAGATCGATGAATCATGCAAGTAATTACGATTTCATAAAAAACCTAATACGGATTTGAGGTTTTTTAATCCCACCTATGTTGAAATATTCACAACTAAAAAGAATCTAACCCTATATTTAGCGCATGAATCTAACTTCCTCATCTTTGAACCTTAAAACCCACACGAAATAAATTATCGAAAAATTCCAAAATGATCATGGGAATCATATTTTGTATCGATTTATTTTCTAAACGTTTATATTACATTAATTTATGACGAAATATCAAAATTCATATTTCTCTGAACTAAATATGACATGGGATATTGTTTTGACCACTTTGTTCGGCAATACAGGTCGATGATGCGGAGATTTAAAACAGAAAGTTGCAGCTAAATGTAGTTATTTTGATTGTAAAAAATGAATTTCTTGTGCTGTATTACTCTTAAACGACACTGATCTAGCCTGTAAAGGAATGGATTTATATCAGGTGAAATGAAAAATTTAGTTACAGTTACGCAGATCACGTGCAGATATGCATACAAAACAGTGGGTTTAAATTTTTGAAATACGTGTGAGGTAATTTTTAATACGTTTACCTCGATATCTATGGGATTTAACCCTGTAAATATTCTGAATGATCTGGGAAATTTGTTGACATCGTAGATGTTTTACAGTAGCTCAATCACGAAAATCAAGAAGTATACCTCATTCTTATCACATAACCAAGTGTTTAGCAGATACTCTGTGGTGACAAACCCTCATCAAGATTAATCACAGTTTTAGACAATGGACTGTACGTTATGATATATTTAAGAAAACTGCGCATATAACATCAATCCTTGTTGTCCATATATGTGATAATACTTAAAGGGTCAGAGAAAAGATGTAAATACACCCTTTTTAGTTTAATTTCGCCATAATCCGGTCGATGCAAAATAGAGAAATATCCATTTCTCCAGTAAAATGTAAATTGATTGAAATGTGAAAATATACAATTTTAATAAAGTTTAAAAAGATTTCGATACATTAAAGGGAACTCAATTATATTTTGATACCAAGTTAACCCCTACTGAATATTAATGAGATAGTGTTTCAAAATGGTAGCAAGTTATCCACACAACATCTCCTGCATCAAACTCGGCCCATTTATCGTCGAATATTAACATGGTTTCAATCCGTATTACGCAGGAAGATTTTGAAGGATTGATATGGGAAGTTCTTCGATATTTTTCAAGTGAAGACATAAACTTGAATAGAGAATTTCACCTGAAAATACATATTCTCTTCGTTTAAATCAATTTACATTTTATTGGAGAAATAGAAATTTCGCTTTTTGGCACATACCAGATAATGACGAAATAGAACATTTCTATTAGGGAGATTGAATTAGAAACTGCGAAAACGACGATTTCACATGATTATATACTAAAGATCTCGAAATTAATTCACCTTAAACAAACTCTTTCAAATAATACAACGTTTGGACGTAGAAAATGAATCAGAGGAAATTTAAGTTTTAATAAGTCATAATATCTTTGTTAAGGTGATAGGTTTCGAATCTCAGTCAAACCTAATGGAGAACTATCGAATTGAATTAGCTCAATACTGAAGGACGCAAATTTTCAATCACATCTTTTTGGTATCTTCAATGTAAACAAGATAATCTTAAATGAATCAGATAAATTAATCAACGATTTGGCTTATTATAAAAATAACAGGATTTCCGAGGAACAGCTTAATGATATTTCGATTTAAGTTTTAACTGAAATACCTACAATACAACCGTAAGCGTAAAATCATTATAAATTTACGAAGTACAAAGCTTTGACACAAAGTATCACTTGGCTTATGAACGAATTGTAACGATATGATTACACAATATTTGTTTTCGGGCGCTCACGTTTAACTCAAAAACATAGCTTGCTTTATTGCACATGCTCTTTTTTGCCCTGAATATAATGAATTACTTTCATATAAGATGATTAGTGTAACAAGTTTGGTAGCTTTGTTTTAAAGGATGCTAATATCAGATGATAAAGATGAAAATATGCAAAAAATGAACCTTTATGCATATTTTAACCATAGGCGCCATCTATAATATACCTCAATATCAAACAAAGCATTCTGGACGAAGTAAAACATTTTGATCTGTTTGGAATTAAATCTAAAACATCAGTCAAATTTGTGCCATAATCACAATAATGTTATAGCATATTTGATGGAAACATATATTTGGCCATGTATAAATGGTGGGTAAATATTTGCACAAGATATCTAACAAGACACACAAGGTAGAAGAAGATGGTATTTATAGTGTAATTTCAGGTGAAGAAGATGAAAAAAGAGGAACTCGAGATGATGTTGAAAACCTTCACCGGTTTGGACGTCAACAAGGATGGAATGTTAACGAAACAGGAAGTCATCTCTGTCCTTTCGAAAGATTTTGGCCCCATGTCGGAGGAAGATATCGCAGAGATGTCCGAACAACTTAAATTTGATGCCCATGACAAAATTTCTTTCAATGATTTTTGCGAGAGGATGTGTTGGTCATAGATTAACAGCTTATTATAAACTATCAATAATTTTCACAATTGTGTCTATTATCATTTCATGACATCCTTAACAAACCGCTGAAATTAGTCTAAAAATTGACGAAAATGTGCTTTTAAACATTTAAGTCACTAATTTCTAGCTCATCGCAATCCATTCACTCTTAATTTCATTAATAATCCTGTAAACAAATCAGTATTTGGCATAAGTTACAAACTTTAATGGCGCAGTAATTACGTGTCTTTGATCATGTAAAATTAACAAATCGTCATAGTTTGTCCTTCCGACTATACATTTACAAAAATGGAATATTAAACTTTGTATATTACTTCAATGTCTTGTGCTCAAAAGATCGGGAATGGATATTGTCGTTAAAAATATATTGCGCAAAAAGCGTCTCTACTATTTATGACTAGTACTAAAACAGAGACATTAGATTTTAGTACAAAGCTCATGTAAATAAGATTTAACATCATAAAATATATTGATAATTTTCACATAAGGTAACCAAATGATCAAGGTATCAGAGATGTTTAGAACTACACATTTGATACTGGAAGTGGGTCAAATTGTACTAAGAAGCGTACGAATTCGGAAAAACTCGTATATGGTCGTTGGCATAAAATATTAGCCAATTTAAATATTTCAAATCGATACGAATTTCATATAAATATTCCAATCGATTTTTTAGCTTTTCGAAAAAGCGGAGAACGTTAACGATAGTGAATGTGTTCATTGTGTTCTGACCAGAAAACGACAAAAACAATTCATGTTCACGAACATTTTAACTGCATTCTTATATCCATAGATCTTTTTTAAACAGCACGGTTTGAAAATAAGTAAGCTTAGGATTCAAAAAAATGAATTTTATTCAATTCTAAAGTTGTTAATTGTTTGAATTGGTTAATTGTCCATGGGCATAAACCTATACGATATTTTCCGAACCCTTGCGCTTCAAGTACCGTTTGACCTAATAGTTTACAAAACAAGGTTATGGATGAGATAGTTCATTCAGCATAAAAGCATTTTTGGTATGAGTAAAAGATACATGATAATATTTCGAAATTTGATAAACTCCTCTTTATTCACTGTAAAATTAAATAAAACATTACGAATTAAGGACAGTATATGCGTTTATGAATTTTTTAATGTCTTATTTTTTGGTTGTTTTTTAAAAGCCAATGAACACAGGCATAAAATGTTTTTTTTTTGGCTTATGAAAAAAAGATAAATACATCTACATTCACAGATAAATGTCATCACAGTTTAAAACTATTTGGGAAGACTGGGGATCCACGAAATCGATTTACCCAGCAACCGGAAATTTTCTGCCATGAATTTAAACATGAATATAATATATTTTTTAATCAAAACACTTAGAATTTAAGAAAGATATAATCAACTATTTTATGGCAATTCAATTAGTTTTCGGGTTTCGTTAGAAACAGTTTACAATGTTCTCTTTATCCCAGAATAAACTCCGAAATTCGAGTTTTTGTTTTATTCAGTTTGATCTCTTTGTTTCTTTATTATATCCTTTTATAAAAAAAGATTGCATATTCTTGAATGTTTGATATTCAGGGTTGTGTACCAATTGAAACGATATTCTCAGTGTTTTTTAGTAAAAATGAATTCTCTATCAGCGATAATTATATTTCTACACAAATAGAATATTTCAGAATTTTTGAATGATGTTTGAAATCTATTTCACGTATGAAAAAATCGTAAACATAAATCTGAATAAAATCACCAAAAGAATAAATGAAACGTATCATTAACATAAGCATAAAATATGATATAATTACTTGTTGTGTCATAGTAACCTGGCACTTCAGATCATAGAAATATGTCATTTGAAGATTAATAATCAATATGTTGTTAAAATATATATAAAAGAACAATATAAAAAAAATTTTTTAATACTATTGGCATTCAAACCAGCTATATTGCATGCACTGACCAAGGCTTAAACGCTGACAATCTATGAACTGCGCATTACATATTTTCTTATGCTTAATATTCATTCAAACCCGATTGATGAATAGATATATCGCATTTAGACACGTATTTAAATATTTTCAGTCGGTTTTGCTTTATATATTTTAATTTTCTTTCCGATAGATAGGAAACTTTCTACATACATGAATTCATCTTCTAACTATTTATTGCGCTTTCAGATTGATAAACAGTAACTTGAAAATAATAAAATATACAAAGCCTCAAGAGATAATTTGATGATGCCTACAAAATAATGTAAATGAAGTTATCATCATTTGACATATATGGTATTTATTCGTTTTTCAAGAAAAAATATCCATCTTTATGATCTGAGCATTTTAACGCATATCAACAGTCGTTTGCATGTGTCACCAAATAATTTTAGAGCCTTAATTTTTGGAGAATTAATATGGATCTATATATACTGCCGAACCCCATCATTATCACCCAAATATCTTTATAATCGATATTGTATTAGAACATCAATTAGTATTCATAAAAATCAGGATTGCTGGAGTGTCAAATTTATCAGTTATATTATATTACTTAGACAAACCCTTCCTAAAGCAGATTAATTCGGTTTTATTCGAAATATATACCAAAAAAATATTTAAAGAACAGTTTAGATTCAAATTTTGTTAATTTTGATAAATTATAAATTATCTTAAACATTAAATATACAAAACTTCGGCCATCAAACATCCAGATCAATGACTCCGTTATCTACAGAAAACACAATGATATTTAGATATCCTATGATGGTTTATTAACATCAACCTTTTGACAAAACGTTAGTACACACGTGTAAAAATAACGCGTATTGTGTATTTAATCAATGTACGACCATTTGTAAGGAGAGAAGCAACGATTCTTGATTAAACATATGTTTAAGAACTCAGCCCTTTTATCATTTTGAACACAAAAATATCTCTCATTCATATTTAATATCATGAAATACCAATTTTTGATGCCGTTTATTAAGTACGAGTTAAGTTTTCACTCGATTACGCCCGTCCTGTCACAATATTAAGATTTATTGAGATGTTAATCGATTTGTAAGAATCGAAAAATTCCGCATACGGCCTAGCTTCAATTGTCTTATCCTATACGAAATCTGATTTTGTATCTTATGGTAAAATATCACATGTATCCTAAAATAGAGCTCAATTTCCCTCATAGTGATTTGTTAAGTTAGAAACATTCCAATTTAAACATTATAACCAGAGGTTCTGATCTTAGTTATTGATTTGTTTTTTCGCATTAAAACTAGACTACTATTCTACTGCACGCGCTCTGATCAGTATATCCCGAATGTTTACTCAAAACAAAGACAATATTTTATAAATGAAACAATTATTGATGAAAAATTTTTGAAAAAATGATTTTTAGTCTCATATCTAGAAAATCTATTTAATTACATCAAGAAAAGCAAAACAAATCAAATGCAGATATAACAGGCGGTTGAATATATGTCACGAATAACTTTCAGGGATCATTTTTTATAAGATAAATAATAACGGTGTTCTATGTGTAATATATATTTTATATTAAGGAATTCATGTTTCAACCTTCTATCAAGTCCTTTCAGAGATATATTGATTAAGATTTTGATAGGCGTCCACGCAATTCCTGCAAAGAGCTGCGTTAGTATATTCAATTACAAACATAGGAAATTGCTATATAGCCCAGTTCTTGATGCTTCACGTAGAACTTTTATAAATAAAGCGCCTACTCTTTCACGGTAAATAATCGCCTTCTGAATATCTTTTTCGTATTTGCTCGGCTGAAATTTCTTGATAACACAAATGTGTGATATCTTATTTAGTCGCCTCAAATCGTCAGCTTGATCATAGAATTCGTCTCGTTTCTTTGTATCATTGAATTCTTTTTCGCATTCATGCCCATATACTACACACCGCTGAATGGCTTTATTGATTTCATCCTTAAAATAACGAATTAACAACATATTTCAGATAAACATCAATAATCTTCTGGTAGCAGGAGTAGGCCTTAGTGGACTTTATTTCAACAAATGATCTTTCTGATAATTCATATGTGGTTATTTCTGGCATTTCTAGAATTTCATGATTCGAAATAAATTCAGCAGCTTCCAAGTATGCATCTCCTGCTTCTTCAAATTAGTAGATCGTTACTTTCTAATTGACCAGAATCTTTAAACTCGTGTCCTTTATACAACAGGGTCGTGTATTCATTTTCCAATTCTTCAATAGATCTATTATATCACTGGGATACATTGAACCAAGGCACCCCTCCCAATCCATTTCAATAATTGGGCGATTTAAATCTGTATGTTTATATTAGGGATGACAGGAAGCTGCAATAGGTAAATATTGGTTATTTACATATGACTGAATATAAAAGAATTTTAATCACTATATATACAGGCGGCTAGCCCTAACAAATAATTAAAATAATTAAAGGGTATCCCAATAAAATGTTCATTAGTTAATGAAGAAAGATCTGCAATATTCAGGGTATATGTTTAAAGTGCGCCAATTTTGATACAATTTTAATTCTATGTAGATAAGCATATAAAAACGATATTTTTTTTATTTGATATCAAAATTTTGTAAGAATATTAATGATCAGAGTCATTTGATAAAAAAAAGCTTTAAATCATCGCCTCCTCTTTCATTTACCATCTTTATTCTATTTTAAGAATATTGTAACCGTTCGCAAATCCCCTTTTGTATTATAATAGAAAACGTGTAGTATCCAAAGTATTTGGTAGACAATTGTTTATGAAATCATCCAACCAATGATTTGAAAATTACCACCCAGATATTGAGAATAGATTTATATGCACTTGTTAATCCGTTAAATATTCAGTTTAATCATTAATGAATTGGATGGCCACATAGAACTCTGGCTATTATATATCTAAATTATAAATCTCGATTTTACATCGTATTTTATTATTATTTTGCCTCGCCTGCACATTTGAATCGCTAATATTCTAACGCTTCGAAATTAGAAAAAATTGGAAAACGGTTATCTTGGATACATTGGTCTATTATCTAGAATTTAGCCACATTTTTGAATGTATTCTTTTAAATTATGAAATGTAAAATATTTTCATTATTGAATTCAATGATCAGAATAGAGTTTCAGAATATTATTTTGGATATAAAACAAAAATCATATATCCAAATATAATTAAAGCCTTCATTTAACTCTATAATGTCGCCGAATTTTTATTTGTTAAATATATCTAATAAATTCTTTCATTTTGACAATGACCAAACAGTACTTTATAATTATTGATGTATTATAAAAAATAGGTAATCAGTCACGCTTATTTGGTTGCTATTCCAATGGACTTAATTTTATAAATCAACATATTGCTTGTGTGTTTCATTTTTATGATATATTTTACTGTTTGTGAGAACACATTAGATTTTGTTCTCATATTTAAATATTATTTATGATTTGCTTAAAGTATTATTGAATGTTATGTTGCTCGTATAAATATTTCTTTTTTTCAAGAGTATAAAAATTTGTAATTTGGAGTTGCATATTTTGACTTTCAGAAGTTCCACTCAGTACAAGCAGAAATTCCCGAAATTTTTTTCAAAATAATATATTTATTAACCCAAAAAAATGTTTGTAGTGTGTTCCTGTCTGAATGCAAATGATACACACCATGTTGATTCTGTGGATACGTCAAGGGCAGTTATTCCGTATTATTTGACGAGAGGAGTTGTTGATGAAATGGCCAAGATCTTTGGAATAAAAAGATTTGTATCATTGACATTCAGAGATTAACCCATTTCAAACACTTTTTTTTCTTGATTAATGTATATTATTTTGAAAAAATTTTGAAATTTCTGCATTTCAAAAGGTGTAACAAAATTTTCAGTTTTATAGTTTCCTTGAGACAATAATTTCAATACTGTTACAATTTATGTTTATCTAATTTTAAAATGAGATATTAGACGTTTTGATATAACGTGAGAGAATATACTATTTGATAAAACCTCATTCTTGATATCATATTTTTGTATTATTTGATGATCACAGCCAGATACCATGTATACGAAAAAGCTGACACGTATAATTTACAAGATAAATAATCATTGATTTTAGCATAATTGTCCATTTCGATAATATCAATTAGTTTCATTTAATATAGAGCCAGTCAATTATTTTAGAATTTAGCAATCAGAACAGCCTTGAAACAATCTACAGTTCACTCAAATAGAAAGGCTGTGAATTTTATTCAACAAAACCAATGTTTTTTTATAGGCGTCAATTCAAACATATGCCGGTTCTGTAATGCGTAGAATTTAGAAATTGATATTTTTGACTAAAATCCGGTAAATAATGATATAGCTATTCAAATTATTCTTTCCATAGTCAACAAATACAATTTTCAGATTGTAGGATAATTGAAACTGTAGAAATGTCTAATTTTAAACATTCCTATCATTAAATCCATATCAAAAAATACAAAAGCATTAAATATCTTCAATTTAATTATTTTGATATTAAAGATTGAGAAATTGATAATTTCGCGATACTAATATATCATGAGTAAAATCATATGTAACAGAAATGGAATATAAAAGAATTTGTGACGGTTGAAATAATGCACCGTGGACCAAACAACTTTCCTGGCTGGCGAGGCGGCTGACATTTTTGAGATAATTTTTCAACATTTTGAAATCAATCTTTTATATTTGAGTTTAAATGACAGTTGTGTAATTGATCAACTGAGTAAGTAGTTTTTTATTAGATCAAGAGAGCTAACTAAACAACATACCACGAAATTATATTTCTTTACTGCTTTCCTGAACAATAGAAAAATATATGGCGAAATAAAACGTTTTACAATGTCTCTATCCTTACAGCTAGAAATGTTTATCAAATCGTGTAAGGATAAAATAGACTCCCTAGCGAGTTAATCATTGAACGAAATCATCAGACGGATAGAAGAAATCTTTGTGACATTCTAGAAAACGATTGGTTGATCACGATTCAGAGAATATACCACCGTTTTTTGGCGATCAAAATATACGAATCTGTAGATGAACTGCCAAAGCTTTGTTTCAGAGAAGTTCATTAATAATCAAAAAATTCTCTGGTCCATTTTAGAAAGTAGAAATGACTCTAAAAAATATACAAGCCACGAAATAATACGCCATGAATTTTCTAATAATAGATCCGATGGACAACAACAATCGTCTATCCTCTAGACTGGATTTCAAGTCCACGTTTTGTGTCGATATGGTTTAGAACTCACATTAATTCTATCCACAAGAGTAGTTCAGGATTTAACGTGATGAAACTATTCCCTTTCCTGTAAAATCTCTTGTTAGACCGTTCTAAATTTGAAATTTTTTGAGAGTCCAAAACGAAGAAAGTTTTCAGGGATATCCTATGTAAATAATTGAAATTTTTCAAGCTCGAGAGTTTGCTGAGGCATACCAGGTTAAGGATAATGTTCCATTTCATAAAATAGAAATGGTATAAAACACGATCAGAGCATTCGATCATCTTCCACTGTATTTTCTGCAATATGGGGACTTTTCTTGTGCCCAATCGAAAATTCATTCTCTTAATAGATAGGGTTAGTCCAGGGGTCTCCAAATCAAATCGATACCTGAGTTGTATTAAAAATTTTGATACCTACGTGAGCGACAGTATTTTATTGCAAGATCAAATGGCATTAAAGAGGACCAAACCACTTATCAATTCGCTGATGTTAAAGTGTTGATGGAAGTAGAATTGTACACTACACTACTAATTGGTATTCATAGTTAAAAATATAGTAATTGAAACAGTTATTAAGATCATTGATGACGTAGTTGGGCTTCATGATCAAAAACCAGAATGCTGGCATTAGTATTATGGTAGCACAATTTGGCTCATCTCACGTGATCGACAAGAGCGTATGAGTACGGTTATTATCGAGACATTATTTTTTTACGGATTATCCATGATTATTTTCAAATGATTTTGTAAATTTCGTATTAATGTAATAATTTTGAATATTATGCACCTTTAGAGTCATAAAACAAGAATTTTTACTGGATCAAGCCCATAGAGTGTGCCCGTCTGTGGAGATATTTTAGCTGATTAAATCTATCAACGATGCTCTTCATTCTTTCAAACAGAATTCTGCCTATATAAATGATATTTTCGCCAGTTATATTTTCATCCAAAAACGAATCTTTAAACGTTAAAAATTATCAATATGAAATGATAGACATTTCTTTAACCCACACCACGGTGAGAATAATTCTAATAGTTTAGTTAATAAAATATTTTTTTAATTTAAACCTGCGCGAATAACAAAAGAAAATGTTGGTTTTTATAAAGTCATTTTTTGCAATATATAACGAAAAATTTATTTAAATCATATTGTGTATTCCTCATTGATTGAGAGTAACCATTTAAAGTGATGAATATATTTGGTTTACACCATTTTCCGTTTTAAATTTCCGATGGATTCATTTTAGATTTCCGCTTTTCGCGCATGTCTCAAATTGTTTCATTTTGATTTTCCTATGGATTCATTTAAGATTTCCGATTTTTTTAAGAAAATAAAAAAATTCTAAAAAGGTTCACGCTGCAACGCTCTTGAAGCGAAACGCGTTGCTTCACGAATCCAACCGGCACAATCGTCTCCCGATATCTGGGTAGAAGCTGCTGAGATTGTTGGCAAGAGTGTATTT
>JWZT01004474.1:227973-246224 GCA_000827895.1 Thelohanellus kitauei
GGCATTCAAAACATGACATTCACGAATACTCAGCCAGGAAATGGCAAATATTATATAATTATGTTTTTCATTATTGCTAACAATTAAAAAACATGATTGTTACAGTAAAAAAAACGTCGTGTTTTATCGTATATAGACGGGTATTAATTAATATTACAGCTATTCACATAGTCAGAAACTAACACACAAAATCCATTTCAAGGCCAGATATTTCGTACCGTAGGAATTGATCACATAACCAACGGATTACACGCGAAAATCAGCGAAGATTTAAATTTTAAATGCAGAACCAAAATCGATAATCTTTTTTTATTGTTATATTATTGATTAGTTCTAATAAATAGGGCTAATTTTAGTTTTCTAAGAAGCCAGAGAGAGAGAGAAAATTGCTTCAATAGGGGGGGGGGTTATTTGTATCATCGTTATAGAGAAAACACCATCCCCAGTTTAGGCGGTGTGCAGATAATAAAAATCGAAACTGTACAGAAAAATGTCATTTTATCAGGGATCTAATCAAAAATATCCAAGAACATCCTCACGCTACGTTTATATCGTCAATCTTATCGCGCGAAATCATGAACAATATCAAATCACCCACCGTTTCAAACTTCTATTGGCAATCAACAGATCATATCATTTGCAATCAGAAATTTATCGGCTGTAGCAATTGAAGCCATGCCTTCACTGTGCAACGTAACTAGCAAATCGCAGCGAACGAGAAGATTACACAACATATCGCTTCCACTACCTCGAGATTTAAATGAACTTTAAATTCCATAACAATATAGGTACATAATTAACGGTGATTTATTCCTCCACATTGACCCAAATTTAGGCAGAGGAAGATTTCTTATCTTTAAAAAGCAGGAATGCCTATCTTTGTTATCCCAAACAAATAAATGGTTATGCGATGGGACGTTCAAGGCTTACTCTATTCTTTTCACCATATTTTATACAATCCATGGTCTGATTAATGATCAGGTCATTCCGTTGATTTATTGTTTACTTCCGTCTAAATCTGTGGCGAGTTATAACAATCTTTTCTCGTCATTATTATCTCTACGCCCAAATCTAAGACCGAGCACAATTCTGGTAGATTTTGAACAAGGGCCATTAATTTTCTTCGAACTTCATTTCATAATTCCGATATCTCAGCATGTTATTTTCATTTAATGCAAACCGTATGGCGAATGATTTACGAATATCATGATATTCGAACCCAGTATCAAATAAACGATAACTTTGGATATAAAAATGCTAACTGTTCTTGATTTCGTACCTCGTGCTCATATGATTCAAGCGTTTGAGGCTGTACAAAATCATAAATTCTCTGTTGCCAACCATGAATTGCTGTCCCCACTTGTGTCATATTTACAAAAAATTATACAGGAAACGTGAATAATGCTAATATATGATAAATCTATCTATTTCCTTTTAAACTTTGTAATGTTTGAGCCAACAATAACTTAAAGTAGAACTTACAATGACATTGAAGAATGGCCCGTTCATTTTCCAGATTCTTTGGTTCAAATAATCCAAATATATTTATTTTCCTTGATAAATTTAAAAACTATGAATCTTTAAACAGAATCAAAATTACCCAAATTCTAATTGGTGCACACAGTTTACAAAGTCGAAGAGTGAATAAGGATCTTGATGGAAGGCTACAAGACTTTGTTAGCTCTTGAGTGTCGATAATATGATTAATATCTGGAACGAAAACATCGTAATATACGATTCTAATCATTTAATTTTCTTATTTTCTTTATGACGTTATTAAATTCCATGTTTTATCGGCGTTTAAACCTAAAATATGTTAAAAGCAAAAAATCTAATAAAATTGTAAAATAAAATTTGATCATTGTTGTTCATGGAAATAAAATTATAATTATTTGAGAACTCAGGATTTTATACGTTCGGTAATTGTCGCATGGGATCAAATTACATGAAACCAGATATTTAGAATTGGTCGATTTTTTAAATTATGCGATAACTTATCGTGAAAAATTATGAAAATTATGCCCAACTGAGAAATGTGATGGCGCAGTCTCAATATATGTCATCTTTTGAATGTCCGTCTGCTGACAAAGCTTTTACATGTTCGACTTGAATTTCTACGCGTCTGAGTTTGGATGTAAAAACCTGCAAATACGTTCGAATACTTGATATTGAATGAAAAACATGGTAAAGTCGATTCTCCGAAAAAAAATCAAAGAAAATGTGTAAAAATATTTCTTGATAAACTTCGACAGATAACGGAGCATCTGTTCAAAATTGACGATAAAAATCGTGCCAGCCGAGGGTCTTGTCATTCATGAAATAACAAATGAAGTAGTTACACCTTTTGATGTTCAAATTGGTCGATGGATAAAAAAATATTTAATAAATTTAAATCATAATAACCTTAATGATTTTTATTCGAAATTTAAAATCTATTTTGTTTTCCATCATCAAATAGAACTTCAAAAGATGTAACAATTAAACTCATCAAATCCATAATCGCTGGTTTTTCATAAATCAAATGAAAAATATGAGTTTTTGCCGATATGGAAAAATATTTCTTGATAAACTTCGACAGATAACGGAGCATCTGTTCAAAATTGACGATAGAAATCGTGCCAGCCGAGGGTCTTGTCATTCATGAAATAACAAATGAAGTAGTTACACCTTTTGATGTTCAAATTGGTCGATGGATAAAAAAATATTTAATAAATTTAAATCATAATAACCTTAATGATTTTTATTCGAAATTTAAAATCTATTTTGTTTTCCATCATCAAATAGAACTTCAAAAGATGTAACAATTAAACTCATCAAATCCATAATCGCTGGTTTTTCATAAATCAAATGAAAAATATGAGTTTTTGCCGGAAATCATCCAGGGTTGTCGATGTTATGAGGTTTATTCTTGATATTTGGACTTCTTGTCATAACAATTAAAAATAAAATCGAAACTCGATGGCTAGATAGCTTTAATTTCATTTGATTTAGATTACCTGTTGATTCGAATTGTAAACTTCGACTCGATTTATCATTCAATCATCAAAAAATCGGGTAGTGTAAACACAAATTTTGACCGAACGCATCATTCAAAAACTCGAAACGACGTGTAGATTGATATAAATATGATTCGAAGGTATTATATTAGTATAAATAGTCAAAATCTAAAGAATATAAATCATTCTTCAAAGAACACGCCTTCGATTACCTGGCTATTCGTTTAATATGGTGCATTATTGCTTGGTTTATTGCGCAACTTATAAAATTTGTAGTTGTTATCAACGATCTTGAGGAACCTTTGAATGATATTCGGTTTATATTTTGACAATATTCTCTGATTATGATGTTGATAATTATTTCATGAAAAATGGGAGCCAAAAACGCGATGCATGTATCAATATACTAAAGATAGATCATAAACATTTCAAGATGGGCAATAATATACGCTAAACTAGTTATATTTGAATGAAGATTGACTAAGGGAAGGACAGTATTTCAGTTCGTGGAATACAAGCATGTTTCACATCTAGCAAATTATTATCTTCGAGTTGACACAAATGGTAGTCTCTGAAAGATTTAATGACAATTCAATTAACAACAAATTTTAAAATGTTCTTACTTGGCCAATTAATATATCACTAATAATTTCGCCAACAGAAATAATTCCTTGACGCATTTTACTATATAATTCCATATAAATCTGTTTATGGAAAAAATAAATTAGAAAAGAATTGATAAAAATTCTTCAATGATTCCATCAATTGCGACGATTTTTTTCAGAAGAAATGGAAAACCGTTTAATATACAGCAGTTTCTGGAAAAGGTTAGTGGAAAATCTCAATAATTTGAAGACGTCAAGCAAGTGTGTATTACATATCAAATATAATCTTCACACATTTACTGATGGGGGGTTTTGTTGAGTGAAGTCGTTGTTTTCTTTGATCATGGGAGAGAGATCAATTTACCCAAACTCGTACAACTGAATGACCATACTAATCGTAACCAGTTTTGATCCAACTTTAATTTCTCCAAAATGGCGGAAAGTTGTGGATATCCGAATTCATGGCTGTCCTTTTCACAGCGGACATGTAAACTGTAAAATTAGGAGTATCAAAAACTTGAAGATAAATTTCTCAAGAATAAGTGTTTGAGAGAATTTGATCAAATGAAACAGAAAACTAAAAAATAGACATGATAATTGATCATCATAATAATTGCTAATGTCTTGGCTTTAGTTTACCAATACATGGAGAAAAATATTTATATCATCGATTTGGAAGTTGGTTAGTTGGGTGGCAAAAATAGCAGATGGAGCAAAACGGCTTTAGATCAAATTTCTGCGATTAAAAAACCATTTTTAAACATCATAGAAACCAATTTCCGCTTTTTGAGAGTATTTCAAAGGGTTCTTTAAATACGTTATTTTGTGTTCCTGCACCATGCATAATTCTTCGAATATAACTTTTACAAATCATAATTTTTGAGAGAATCCTTTCGTTCTATTTTCAATCATTCAGGTACAATAACAGTGCTCGATTCTCTTTAAACGAGTAATTGTGAATCCGCGCACGCGTGTAAAGAAATCAATTTTTTAGGCCAGGGTTTCGTATCTCCGGAATTTTTATTCTTGGATAAAAATTTCATCAGTGGGATCCAAGATCTCAATATTATTATTCCATGCTTCAAAAAATCCTTAAATTTGTTCGATTCGTTTTATACACCTCAGGTACAATCTTACGGAAATGTAAGCGAATGCAGCCTTGGCGAATCAGTTAAGAATGAAATGGATACAGAAAAGTCTTATTTCTGGAATTTCTGATCATAATATCCAAATGGAAAAAAGATCAACCTGGAGCTAGATCACAAAAATTAACACCCAACTTGGCGGGCAAGGCCTTTTATACGACGCTAGCTATTGAGATCAACATCTTGCCTATTAGTAACAAAGCGTCTCTCTTTCTAAAATTACCCATGGAAACATCAATCCACGGTCAACGACTCTTGGAATTAATGACACTTAACATCGAGCTGTTGTTCTTCCAAACACACTTTCACGATAACTGGTTAAAGGTATTTAAAACATCGTGGCTTCATGTACGCTGTAACTCGTTGTTCTAATCCTCCGGCCGAAGCAAAAGGTTAAATTGTTTCGAAAACTGGCACTGGCCATCAAGAATATAGAAATGTAGTCAAGGATCGCAGTCTGACAAAGCTTGACGAAGAATGGACAAGCAGTTTAAATTTAAGATTATTATAAAACAAAATTCATTTCTAATCCTTGTTCGAGAAGCCATTAGGCATTCTAAAGGCTAAACAGGTTATTAATACGCTGATAAAAATCCTGGTTACATCGATCACCAAAACAAAACACCCGGCTTTGAGACTTTTGCATTTTTTAATCATGGCCAAAAATAGAGCATAAGAAGGAACCGCAAGTAAAACCAGAAACACGTAAATCATCAAAAGTGCTTTAAGTTATCTATAGGTAAAATTCACTCAAATAGAGTTCATTAATGATTTTCAAAAACGATGAATTCCAGGAAAAAGGTTCAATTAACAGCAGGGTGTTGGACATGTATTTAACCTAAATACGTATCGGAATCCATCCTAATGCTGTTGACGTCTGCAGAAAAAATACCCATCCAAGGGAGATGATCCTAGGTAATCAGAAAAGTTACAGCCTAGCAGCGTATAACTACCCAGAGTTGGCAAAGCGAAGGTGGTCTCAAAAAACTTCCCGTAAAATACGAATTTTTCAACACAGGGTTCGTTCACTGCATCAAACTTGCACCATTGCCTAAAGAGTATTATTTTTAGAGGCTGTCGCGAGAACATCCGTTAAAATTGATAAAATAAAGAACGAATAAAATGAACTAGATACTAAAATCGTACTAAACTGGTCAAATTGACTAGAATCCAAAGGTAGATGACAGGCACCCGCCCACTACATCACTAAATAAATGAAAATATCACCGTGCACCCGGAATATACGAGAGAGAGTACCTAGGTCATAAAAACACCTACCAAATGAAAGCTAGGAACTGGCCAAGACAACATATAAGGGCCAAAATCGATAAGCCTAACTATATTAACAAAGGATATTACAATCCCGAAAATCAATGTAACAACAATTGAGGCCTAGTTAATGAAAAACGAACTATGAGAACTACAGTGGCAATACGACGTTTCGCCTCGAACGCCCCCTTTAATTGTCTCATAGGCCCCATCAGGAAAAAAGTACTGGATTTAAATGATAAACTACGAAAGCAATGAGAATACGGTGCCAATGGTGTACAAAATTACAAAGGCCGTTGAACCAGCTATGAACATCACAATAGCGCCCTAAATGAGAAATTTTGATACAGTTAGAGAGATAACGAGTGAAATAGAGGCACATACTGCGAATCCTTTGATTCTAGTTTCCCAGCTTAGCTGCATTCGATCGATAAGCTATTAGATGAAGTAAATACACCGAACCCAGTAGCGCCGGTGTCTTCCTGAGATTCCAAACCTAATGCTTGCTTGAACGCTGACATAATTTGTTAAGCTATACGAAGCGACACGCCCGACTTCGATATAACGCGGAGTAGGATTATGATTTAAACGATTGGATCCCTTAACGTAGATCACAAAATCCATTTAAAGGTCAAATGTTAAACTGTTCGTTATTACCAATTTCGGTGATAATCGATTTTTATGGACCAATCCCTGATCGCACCCAAATCAATGTCTTGTAATTATGAAATTATGTAACTGCGCACGGGATCAACTGTTTTACTCTGTAGAGTAATTCAATAGGAAAACCATGACTACGTACGATATATCCAAGAAATGGAAATTTTCAACCTTCGAAATTAGTGCCTATCGCTATTCTTCAATTCCGTCATCAGTCAACATGGCTGTCATCGCGACACGCGAACACCACAAGTCATCAACATTTTGTTTAATGGGCTAAGACGGAGCATTTGAGTTATGTAAAATTTAAAACCATTGAACTTCGTTCTTCCGAAAAAAGGCGAAAAGTTACCAATATATATGTTGACTGTTTACAAGCGTCTCCCAACTAATATCGTTCTCTGAGATTCTATGAGTTTATGAATTATCTTCACAACCTCCCTTAGTATTTGATCAATCGACTTTCATTATTTACTGGAACTTTTATTCCCACACTCAGATATATGGTGATCTTTCCTTCTTGGTTGCTAATATTTACATCATTACTCTCCAAAAATCTGGGTAAGAGCGCGCCTACAGCAAAAATGACCCTCTCATATTATCCTTCATGGGATAATCTTTATTTAGAATACTTACAAAACTCAAACCTGAGTAGATTGTGCCTTTCAAATTTTTAGTCTTTATTCTCGGTAGAATTTACTCCTTAAATGAAGTGTGGTACCGGATTTTTCGACCAATAACGGCATTCGTGACTACCAATATCAGCGTTTTTGTTGAAATAACATTGTCAGCATAAAAAAGAAATATAGCGACCACAATCAAAAAGTTTAATGTTCAGCATGCATCTCAACTTAAAGAATAGTTATCATTACCTGTTTTGTTATTGAAGAAAGCTGGTTATATCTATCAATACCAGATTTTGCGATCAATCAATCGCACCCAATTTTTTTTGAACAGCTGATATCAAATGATAGTTTACTTAAATAAACCTATCGAATGTATTAACCTAGATGAGAATATTAAAAATATCATACACGGTAACCAGTTTGGCCAATGTTTTTTAACTGGAGAGTGAATGGCACTAGAATTTAATCAGGTTAAATACTTGTAAACTTGCGTGCATACACAAACGATGGTGAAATTCAGAAATCAAAAAAACGAAAACTCTATTTTGTTTTATAAATAGTCATAATTTATTCCTTCGAAGTAATTGTAAATAAGAGTATACCATGTTAGCACACTTCCTTGTTCCTGTTGCCGAAAAAATGACCCTTTGCAATATTTTAACTGATTTAAATTCTATTGCAATTCACTCCACAGTCATAAAAATCATTCGTCAAACTGATTATCCTGTATATGTTTACCATCCTCATTTAGGTTAATATATTCAATACGTTTATTGAATAACTATCATTTGATATCAGATCTTTTAATAAATTAGGTGCGTTCACTTGATCGCAAAACCCGGGAATGCGAAATGTAACAAGGAATTTAACAAAGAATCAAAAGAAGTAATAAAAAACAGTTTAATTAATAGATGTGGTTTTATTTTCAGATAGGCATAACCTTAGTCACTAGGAATGTCTTGTTCGTTAAGCCACTATTCGAAAAAATGGTAACTATTTTTCATTTTGCACATGCATGCTGAACATTAAACTTTTTCATTTTCGTCGACGCAGTTCTTTTTTGTGTTCACAAATTTATTAAAAAAAATGCCGCTATTGGTCGTCTAGGATGCCGTTATTGATCACAAAACCCGATAGAGTATGGTATTCGTCAAATTAGAAACAATATGATTCAATTATGAAATAGAATAATGGAAATCGTTATTAGAAATCTGACTACAGATATATTGGCTTTTGTATGATATACTGTCATTTTTTTTAAACGTTAAACAAGAACCATCCCCTATATATTCAGATGAGATTAAGTAGTCTTTGGGTTTTTAAATGTTTTTATATCTCGGTTGATTCAACTTAGAAGCACATCGTTCTAGAGAATACTGCGATATCGATAAACCGTCTCATTTATTGAAACAAGGTTCAAGAGATATCTCTGCTCTGGATTTCTCATATCATCCTTTCTGATTATTTCGACTAAAGTTTTTTGAATATTCCTCTATTCACACTATATCAGTTTTTAAAGTAATTCGTCCATGCCATTTCTTTCAAATATTATTCTTGGCCCAACCTACACAACTAGTTAGCATTCATTCGTGCTTTCAAGCTTTTGAATTGAGGCCTACTTATATATCTTGAATTGCCACAGAGCTATTATTTTACATTCGACGACACATCACGAATCCGCGGGAGGGTCAAATTTTCTTCCAGTTCCAAATTTATTCGAGTTAATATGGCCTCATTTGTTGTTTTCGTTTGAATCGTTTCAGTCTGATTTGTGAAGGTTACTTCATGGAAGGAGGGAAAGAAATGTCAAACATCAGAAACGGTATTGAAGATAGCTAATGGCGATATATAAAACCATTCCCCATTACGACACTAAAACCCGCTAACACGTTTGAAATTGCTGACTTATGATAAACATAAATGTGTTGATCTTAGATTTCCACTTTGAAAAAAAATGATTATTGGTATGTTTAAGTCCAAAATTAAGTAGTAAGGTTTCTGCTAGAATAAAAACGATTATCCTCCAATCTAGTAAATGAATATTCATTCTTCTGATTTACGATTCAATCAAATAATAACAAGGTTATACCAGGCAAAAAAATCAAAGAATTTTACCTCCTTTACTGGTTGAGTGTGATGCAGTGTCCCCGATCGATCCACTGAGCCCAGTCTATATTTGATAACACATTCAAACGTAGGTTACTGGCACATTTTAAACGATTAGGAGTAAAAAATATTAGATATGGCTTTTGACTAGATATCTAGGTAGTTTACTGTAATATTACAATATCATAGCTGGCCAATGTAAAAAATAATTTTTTTAATAAAAAGGAAATGAATCGCCATAAATATATCATTCCATAATCAAAAGATTCCAAACACCCTACAGACTATTTAGCCCTTCAAATATCTAGCCATATAGTCAACGCACAGTCTGGTCACATTTTTATCGTTCTCGGTTCGGTTATAATGCAATGTTAGATATTAAACAATAAGTGTCTATGTTTTCTAGATCATGTGTCGAAAATACAAATGCCAACAAAATAAAGAGAATACCATTAATTTGGTTATTTCGTTTATTTCAATACACCCAATCGTTTCTATTAGTATTCTTTTTGATTGTATGCTTTAAGGAAGAATTTTCTGCCTTGATGCTGAATGAGATGGATCACTACTGGATTTCCATGAACTTGATTTGCAATCTATTACATGATTATTGATTTATTTTTGCTTTCCAAAAAGTTTTAGAAACAGTGATTTCTTGAGCCAGCTTGATTCGCGGTGGGTAGCATTCGAGAATTAAGGTTATTAGCATCATAGTCTTTAACAATGAACACCATCACAACAATCATGATACTGGGTATCTCCTCATGAGCACTACCATGTAAACCACTGTTTTTTTAAATATATAGTAAATTATTTGAATAATGGATGTATGTGAAATGAATTTGGTATCAAAAATATCATAAGAAGTATTCGAAAATCAACTGACTTCGATTTTTCTGAGTATTAGTTGAAAGAACCTCAAATTTTTATCCGGAACTATCTAATATATGATTTTGATTTCTAAGCTGTATTGGACTATTTAACATATACGAGTTTCTCTTAGATAATATTTTTAAACCACTTAAGACAAACCACGAAAATTTTCATCGATTCAGGCATGCGCGGGTTATTTAAGTACTGTGCGTATTTCTGGCATAAAAGAATAGCTTTGGATAAAATCTATGAAAAAATTATTATTTCTGATAATAATTATGCACGTTTATCAATCAAAAACATTCCCTAAGTAACAGCATCAATTTTCATGAATATTTCTGATGGTAAAATTATAAATGATGTTGTGTAATGTTTGATACAAATGATGTTTATCTCGTGGGTTATTGGTTCCTTGAGTTCAGCTTTTTTTCCAATGTTAGATGTGTGAATTCGATCATTTTTATATCCCTAGTGAACAAAATCGCACCGGTTTAAATCAGACGAATATGGAGGTAACTCAATCGCATGTTGCATAGCTTTGCATATTTTAAAATAGAGGCTTTCAACCTGGATTCACCTAAAAGCTTGTTAGGGGTCTGTAGCATAATAAAGGTTGAAAAATTCTGGTTAAAAACGATAAATCGTCCATCAAACTTTTATTTTTAGGGTTGTAAAATTGTTCTTGTTTTTGTATGGAGAGGCGAGATCTTGCATAAACAACATATTAAGAGAATATTGGGTTAATTTATTAAAGAAAGTTGATGTTAAATATCTACATACTCACTTTCATTGATTTTTTGCTAAATGAAAACTGCTCTGATGATGACATACGAGGTATGTCACGCCAACCCGTACTTCTTTGGGGTGGAGCGGTGCAGAAATTACGCGTGAGTTATCACTTCCCCAGATCATTCAAACTATTTGTTAGCATACCTATTTACATGAAAACGGGTTTCATCGGAAAAACTACCTATCCTCGTTCTTAAGGATATACAAATGTAATTTATGAGACCATATTTTTGAAAACTCACACCTTTTTTCCATCGTTGATAGATTAAAGAGTTGATGGGTTTGAATTTTACAGGGAAGTGTTTAATTTATATCTGAAAATCTTTCTCCCCGAATCCTTTCCTATTGTGGTCAATTGTGATATTCTTCTCAAAGATTTTTTAGGATCATGGGTAAATATTTCTGAAACAATATTGATGTTTCCTTGTTTCAAAACCTCTATATTTGGTCCACTTTTTCCTTTCTTCTCATCTAAGATTATTCCATCGATTTCAAATTTTCTTAAGTGTCATAATTATAGTTTTAGCTGGTTTTCTCTCGTAAAAGACCATATTCGATATTACCTATGAACCTTTACAATTCTGTTTTGAAATTCGTCATAGCTTTCAATATTAAAAAATCGTTATTCCATAGAAAGTTCCATTAGTATCACTGGTTTGTGCACCTGCGCGATATGGTGAAAATTTTCATTGTTTTTCTCAGTTTTAAAAATTTCCACTAACGAAATTCAGAGTTGTTGAATATTCCGCCTACATCTAGAAATAAAAAAAATATTAGAAGGTTCATGATAAAACTTGAAGGTTCTTCCAACGAATATTTAGTAAAATAAAAGTCAATTTATTTTTGAATATTTCTTTAGATATTTTAGATGCAGAATTCATTTAATATTTATCTACTGTTGCCAATAATTTACAATATTAACAAAAAATTTATATTTTGATTTAAACAAATATTCATGATTTACATGGTTGTGCGAATCAGTATACTCCTTGTGGGAAGATGTGACCAATAATTATTCACTCAAGAGGCGAAATTTTAATTTGGGATTCCTGATTACATCCTGATACAAACTTGAATTTAGGGAACTCTTTTATCGGGTTTCCATTCAATATGAGGCATTCGAGCTTATTTATTGCGCACCTCAAATATTATTGGTCAATAGTAACGATATTATGGAAATTTTGAATGATAGTTTATTTTGACTTTATTAGCTGAACAAGACACCACTATTCTATTCTACAAAAAATGGTGACAAATATAGCCCCTGTATGCCAAAATATCGTTAATACAGTCTGGTGCACTTGGTTCTGCGCTTAGTTCATTCGGTTTTACGCTTTTTAATTAATTTGGCGTTTATTAACTTGGACTTTAAGTTTATTACATGTAATTTTCCATCGATGTTAATAGATATTTTTGAGTATGAAAAATAAATATTATAAACTTATATATAAGATATATAAGATACTTTTCTATTTGAGTTGTAATTTTTTATTGTCTTGTTTGAGAATTACATCAAAAGCATAAATTCACAAATAGAACATTTACGGAATTTTGGCTTATACAACACAAAAAAAAAAAACATTCACCTTAGTGTGTCGTCAAAATTAAAAAACGTATCGAGTTGAGGCTCCTAAAACATCTAGATCCTGAATGTAGGAACTTTTCCAGCTGACAGTTCAAACTTTAATAAAAAAACTGACTAAAACACAAATTCAAGGAGCTGCATACTTTCCAAAACCTCTGAAAATGAAGGAAAATCGGCGACATAATGTGATGACATAAATGTTGAGTAGAAACTGCTTTGAGTCGTCCGTATTGCCCAAACATAAAAAGGGAAATCCCCTATCTGGCCAATCAATTGAATTTCGATCTATTTGGTTCATTATTTGATCAATTTCAAAATTTAATTACACATTCGGGAAAATTGGGAGGTCAGGGTTGTAAATCAATTCTAATCTTATTTTCGGTGATTTCGAATAAATTATCAAATGACACATTTTAAGTCACACAAAAATAGAGCAGTAAATTGTATGGTAAAACTTTGTTAAATCTATTTTTTATACACTAAGGCATCTGTTCACGACAACGCAAAACTAAATGAACTAAACTCAAAATCAAAGTTAATACAGGCACAATGAAATGCAAAAGCGCAAAACCAAACGCAATCGGCGCAAAACAAAGTGCATCTGACTGTAATAACCATAAATATTTTCGGTGCGCAGAAAATATGTTGAGATGTCCCGTATTGATTTGAAAACTGGTAAAGTAGAAACAATAAGGAAACATGCTGTAAGGAGTCTCAACTTCAAGATTAAATGGTACGGGAACATGGTATTTAGTAAAATCGATAAATGGCCCCTATTTCGTCCCTAGTTTTTCGTGAGAATCAGATTCCGGATACATAATTAATCGTCGTTGTCAGGTCACTGATATAATAGGCAGTCTTTTCTCGAAAATATTGTTGGGCTTGAAAAACAAGTACTATGGAGCAGAAACTGGATGGAAGTACTGACACAAGTAATTCGAGACTCGTCGATAAATCTCGTTTGATCACTTGATATCTACGAATCAGACGTTTTCTTTAATCTTTGAAGAATTCATGTGGTCTATGAATAGAAATTAGAAAATGTATGAAAATTCAGGGTCAATTTAATCAAGCAATATGCAACTACTGAAGGAAGCAATGAGTTTACGGGTTTTGCTTTTACAAAATGGATTTATTGCATTGATAAATGGATTTTTCAGAATACCATTTATGTCTTTTAAATGTATAAATAAAGGAAACATTACTATTTTCAATAATTTTCATGTTAATTTAATGACTATTAGAAGAACTTTTGCGATTATTTTTATGACGAGTTTCGAATTTTATTTGGTTCATAAACGATAGATTTATAAAAAATACTTCATCAATTAAAAAATCCATTTTTAAAAGCAAAACCCGGTATGAAACTCTTAACTGGACAAGTGACTCGTAAGAGATGAGTCGTCGATGATAACAATACTGGCGGAATTCGATTAATGATTACCTCAGTGATATAAAAAAAACAATCGGCTGTAACTCAAGTAAATTCTTCGTTATGTGAAAGCATGTCATCCATACCCAAAAATATATGATAAAATTTCATTTGACTTGGATCAATATCTTCAACGAGGGAGAGACTGTTTTGGTGTAAACCCCATTTTTGATAGCATTGCTCATCAAAGGCGGATTTTCAAGGGTATTCGTATTCCAGTTTCGGAGTCGTCTATTGCAACAACTATTTACTTTCAATCACTGTAAAATGGTTTGTTATGCATGCGAGGACCGTGTTCTTAACTTTATGAGAGAATATTAGCGGTTTTCGTCGATGAATGTGGTGTGGTTGAAATCTGTTCTTATACCAACATAAAGGAAAGTGTAATAATTTGATTAAATTTTATGCGAAGAATTTTCGGCATTTATTTCCTTGCGTAAACTGATTTTCGTACTATCATCATTTTTTGCCAACTCTGAATTATTAGATATTGCTTAGAGGTGCGACAATTTATATAATCCCTTTGATAGCTGTTTAATTTTTGGCTCCAAATATTTTGTATCTAAAATTTGTTTGGTATCTTTCTGATTTTTGCAGCGATTCATCTTCATAATGACATCGAAACATATTCGTTTCAAATAAAACAAATTTAAATAATGACAGAAGGGCGTATGATAACCCAATTACTGTTCATATCACCCCGCATTTAACAATCTATGCGTTTCAAAACAAACATTTAGTGTAACGCCTAAATTTAAGATACTGAAAACGGAAATCATCCATCTAAAAAGCAGGTAAGGATCATGATAAAGATAATTGGCTCGATGGGAAAGTTGTCACCCTCCACTCTCAATATATTAACTGTTATGCATCTTCCTTTCTCTTTTACACCTTTGACCAGCCAATTTTCCACAAAAAATTAAAATAATTTAGAATTAAACTATTTTAGTTTTCAACAGGACACCTTTGAATACAGTCTGGCAAATTGCTTTCCACGTGTCTGTAGAACCCAAAGCAGTCATTCGATGTTATGAGGCTGCTGCATGTTTCAAAAGGGGAAAAAAGTTCGTCTGCTGATCTTGAATTGGCCTGACGCACTAACCCATTCCATTTTGAGAAATATTTCTCTATGGGCTTTAACAATGGGCCGTAGGCTGGCAAATAGATCGGAACGTGTAGAGGCATGCAAAACCCAGTGAATCTCCACATTTCATGATTTCCACCACAAATTTTTGGTTAAGATCTCCGAAAAGGACAAAGAATCCAGTATACCAATTTTCCATATATTTGGTCACTAGGGATGATCTATCGATGCTTTCACATCTAATTTTTTTGCAAGTTAGTATCCATCTTTCAAAAATCAAAGATTTTAAGGTTGTTTGAACCAGAGGTAGAACGCGTACATTTCCATGTACTACCCCGGATCTGGGGTGTGTTAGATAGAATTTATTTTATCCTTGTCATATAAGTATTTTATCTACACACTTCTGTATTATAGTGAAACTACCTTCTTGGCCGGCCACGATTGGGTGGCGGCAACTTCTGAAAAGAACGACGGCTATTTTTTTGACGATTACTTCATTATTGCAAAGAAGCTATAAAATATCAAACATGATCTGTGCAATCTCATTTTGGAATATTGAGAGTGAATTTCATGACTATTTACACATATTTTTCTTGATAAGTCCAAAACCATAAAGTTGCTCGTTGATTGATTAAGATATGCTTCTCGTCAAACCCAAAGAAGGCATGAAAGAAACAAGGTGAATATAACAATAATAAAGCAGTTATTTCTTTTCGAATAATAAATTTGGGTTAATTTATTTAATAATACATTATTAAGGCTACTGGTCATTATGAAGAGTCTTATGCAATGAATGATCTCATCATGATTCTTCCTAAGTTTAAACGGAATAACTTTTGATCAACACAGTAAATTAACGAGTTAGTTTTACATATATTCTTTATTTAAGTTGTTTGATCTATGGTCTACACTTTACAAAAATATAAAGCGTGTTCAGTTCACAAAAATGTATATCTATTTACGTTTCTGGATTATAGAACTAATGCTACAATTATGTAAATTCACATATATTTATCGGTCTCAAAGAGAATTTTCATAATTGAAATCAGCCCCATTTAGTCGTACGTAGTGGCTTGAATCAATGTAAACCAGCGTGAATCGTGTTCACTCTTATTTCAGCAAATGCGTAAGGGCGTTTGTGGCATGGATGAGAGATATGCATCGCAAGGAACAGTCGACTGAATTTGATTTGTGTGGAGATTTTGAAAGGTTCTAATTTTTTGAACACAGCTATTGAGTTAAAACCTTGAGACGTAGACCATAAGAATAAAATCTGTCTGTTGCGTTTACCACTGCCAAATGCTGTCTTGTGTCTATTATGTTAATAGCTCCGTAATATAGTGGCAAATAAAACTCAAATGGTATATATTTATATGGGTTTTAAATGTTTTGCGTATCATTTAATTCTATCACAGATTCTATGACCGTTTCATTGTTGTGGTGTGAAGAATACAAATTTTAAAGTGTTCAATTAATTAAAGAAATTTATAATAATAAGCAAATGCGATAATATGCTCGCGTTTACACTATCTCTCGAGCAAAAATTTTCAATGCATTATTCAGATCTGACATTTTTAAACTAAAAAAAGTGAAATTTTCGAAGGTCTTAGAGAGGCAATTGTTTAGTAAAGACACGTTTCTTCTATAATATATCACGATCTATCATTTACTGAGATTCGATTGGGCCTAGCCTAACCTCACGAATCGTTCTCAAAACTATAATACAGAATATTCAAGTTGATTTAGTCGGCGGGCGGCGATTTTGCATTTTATTTCGTTATGCTTAAAATTAAAGTCAACTTCGGTTAAGTGCACAGCCATGAGACCCGGAAAAGCGTTCACTTAACAGGGGTTGAATGTTATTTCAAGAATAAGGAAATAAAATGCAAGGATAACGAAATCAATTGCAACGCAATGTATAATTTTTTGCGTTAACTAATACCTTAACGTTTGAATGGCACAATTGGAAATTTTGACTAAATATCAAAACTATATCACAAGAAATATTGTAATACCATATCTGAAAAGGAATAAAAACAAGAGTTTTACATTACTACGCCTGATGACCACGCATATGCGCATGCTCTTCACTAAATTGAAAAAAGGAAGTTTTTTAAATTATTATTCCATCAGGAGAGGCTATTCAACTATTTAATTCAAAAGATTCTTCTATGTTTTTATTTTGATTAAAAAGCAGACATCACGTGTGTAACTAAAAAGGTTAGTTATCAGTACTCAGATTTTAGTTTCAACTTTTGAAAAAGAAATCGGCCCTATCAAACAGAACTTTAAATAAATGTCGAACACGAAAACATCATTTAATTTTCTAAACTACCCTGCAAGTGTTTTAAGACACATTTAACCAGATATAGATTTATGCCATACGTATATAAAGTAGGAGGGCCAGTTGTACGATTTCACCAGAAAAGATCCGTCAAGTTATATTAAACCTGCCCACGGAACATGGTGTAGAACATTTAAAGATATTTCTCTGTCGATGAGCATGTTCTCATCGATTGGTTTAATCAGTGCGGCGAGATTTGCATGGATGAGAACTTCAGCACGTTTAAATGACCATATGTTTGGTGATGAGAATAGCCAAAAAAATTTGCAGCCAAACGCATGATATTGTAATACAAATAAATGAGACCCTATTGAGAGGAAAGTGATTCGCAAGTGTCGGATGGTTACTAGTGGCGTGTGTAATCGAAGAGTGGTAAGAATTAAATGATAATGGCCAATATGATCAATCTAGAAACGATGGGAAAAATATTTGGGTTTGTAGAATACCACAAATTATCAGATGGCCATTACAAATCTAAGGAATAGACACTCGTTACTGTTGAAAAAAGGATCAAGAAGAATTACATTATATTATTCGAGCAATCGAGACACGAGGATCGATGATATGGAGTGACAAATGGCCTCCTTGCATTAAAAGTTGTCAAAATGACAATTGGATTTTTCATTAGTTTAAGAATTATCAGTGAATGAGTCATAGCTGAATATGGAGTTAACATGTTAAATACAGAGAATGAGTAGAAAAAGCTAATAAATAGAGCTATGGGATGCATTTATGGC